>APFE031497813.1:12743-65801 GCA_000404065.3 Pinus taeda
CGAACAGACATGCCAGAGAAAGGATGGCGACCTCAACAATGCTAACAACCAGTTCTGGAGGGATCTGGAAGGCTGGTTGTTGGAACAAATTCGCCCAAACAGGATCAGCGCAGAAAACCCGTGAACTGCCGCGCTGACATCGCAAACCTATGTAGAAGGGGTCTGGTCAGCACGAAAAGGACAAACGGAGGAAGCGCTGTTCATAGAAATGGGACCAGCGCGGAAAAGACGTGTGCTTCCGCGCTGGTAGCGCAACAACAACACTAGCCTCCGCCTGTCAGCGCGGTTATTTTATTAACAGTCGCGATGATCCATTTACCTTAGGAAAAGAGGGTTTTTTAGCCATTTTGAGGAGCATGAGTATAGGTGAATGTGGTTTATAGCACAGTAGGGAGACTGACATGATGGCAGTGACATTTTACTGTGTAACACTATGCTTCAGTTCCCAGTGCATGCGGCTTGAATATGGTTGCAACATTTGACTAGGATGCACACAAAAAATTCCTCTGGGGCTTCGATAACTACATTAACAATGGTAGGCCAAAGTGCTTGAAGTCATGATGTTATCTGGGGAACCTATGTATGAAAATCTTGATTGGTCTGATGGAGGTGATCTCTCTTGACTGTGAGAGTGGTGATTTGCTACTTCTGCTGCTCTTGTTCATTGTGAATCTTATCCACCCGCTGTGCTTCCTGCTGAATGAATCCAAAAATTTTTGTAGAGGACGAGTTCTGAAGATTATCTTGTTGCATAGCGGATGGGCATGGGAATATGCTCTGCAATGGTTGGCCATTAGCAATAGACTTATCAGAGTGGTCGTGGAGAAAGGTTTCTTGTTGTGAGGGTTGTGAAAACTAAGTGTTTGGAGGAATAATAAGTAGGTTGGGAACAATAGGAAAATTTAACAAAAATGGGATGCCAAATGGTTCAATAGATGTAACCATTTGGTGCGAGGTGGTAGACATTTCACCTAGAATAGGACCCAACCCCAATAGCAATGATATCATGGACATGGTGTTGATTTCTCCCCTGAGGAGCATCATGGCTGACTAAATGGTCGAGTCGACCTAAATATCTTAAGTGCCTACTCGAGTGTTGAGGGGAATGGAGTCTAACAGTGTTGTGGAGGTGGACGTCATATGTGGGGATGGATCCCGCGAGCAAGATGAAATAGTAGACGTGGAGGGTGGGGTTTCTTCGACAATCGGGGAGGCTGAGGTAGTTTGTGGTCCCTTGCTAGTGAGGTCAACTACAGGCATGGTGAGCATGGCCTTTTGCTTCTTTGCAGCAAGGGGCTTAGTGCTTTTTGGCTACTTGGGCTTGGGGATTGTTGGCTTGGACAACGAATGGGGCCCTGTATGCAGGATAGCAATAGCTAGGGGTGTAGTGATTATAGGATTATGCTACGAAAAGCCTTGCAACTCAACAGGCTCAGAGGCCTCACCTGATGAACCCATTAAGCTCGCAATGGTCTACTTTATGGAACTCATGTGTTTCTTCATTTGGGTGACCATTGGCTGTAATTATTGCTTTGTCATCCTCTTCCTGCTGTTCAAGCTTACATCTCCTGTCAGTGGTTGTGGTACCATTTCCCTAAACAAGTATCGTCATCTTCCTTCTCTTATCTTGGAGACAACTCCTCACCATGACTCGACTTCTTCATGGAATGCTTCAACTGTTAATATGAACCTTTGTGCCCGCATTTCAAAAGTGTGTAGATGGAAATAGTGTGGCCTGAGGAAAGTGTTGTCGTGCATCACCTTGAACTAGATTACCTCTTAGTACTCATCGAGCAGCGTTGTGGGAATCCTTTCAACAACCCTTATGACCCTTAGTATTTTAACATACGAGTCGTTGAAGGGTGCTTCATTGATTTCTTTGTCATTTGAATCCCCTAACGTTCGCCATGGCGTGTATGTGAGATCATAGGGGTGGTCTTTGGAGATCTGTGCCAAGTCCCTTCCTAGATCTCACTATTACATAATATGAAATTTGTAAAATTCTTTGTACCTTTTTTGTAAAAGTATTCAAATTTGTAAGAATTTTATATTGTCTCTATAAAAAATTTGGCGATTTTTAAGGTAAAACAATTTTATACTATAAAATTTGGGGGAATAATTTTTATAAGAGATGGAAATTAACGAATCATTTTTTTGGAAAAACCATGGAAAATTAGCCCACTTGCGAATATTAGCCCCTAAAATTTTACCTAATATGTTCTTTGTTGATTAAGTCGATATTTTCTCCCTTCTCGCCTCACTTGGTGTTGTATTTTCTATTATAGTCGTTATCTCCTTCCTTCTTTTCTCTTTTCAAAGTTGTATGAAATGTCATTGATACTCCATTCCCCGTGGCTAATAACCCCGGTGTACAAGATGACATTTGAACACGATCCACCTTGCATGTCGTAGGCAACGATGGAGGCATTGATCGACATAGCAGATTGTTATGCATCACCCCTAGGCACCTTCATACGGATGTATAGCATGGAGAAGGCTCTGCCTGTTTTACTGGAGTTTTCCATGAATAATCTCGTCATGCAAGAAGTGTCATATCACATTTCGACAGGGTTGTTAGCTAGACTCCACAGGAATAAGAAGGAACCTTGGCCCACTCTTACTTTGCAGATTGGGTTGTATGAGATCTAGAATCTCAAGCATGTTGAGGCTGAAGCGGAGGATTTCAAGAGATTCACCTTTTCCCTCAAAAGTTTCAATCCATATTACCCGTGTTGCTTAGTGAAGGACCACTGTATGAGAGTGAAACATCCTTGGATCCACGAAGCATGTCATTGGCTTGAGGAAGACCCATGGAGATACTGCTATCACTTCTCAAGGCTCAATGAACTGGTCAGCATAGCTGTAGAGTGGTTGGCGAAGTAGAAGGCAGCAACATCTCAGAGAGCAGCATCATCAACAATAGTAGAGGGTAGTAGACCTACGTGTGAAAAAGGCAAGACAAAGGTTGTTGACAGAATATAGGCGAAGCAAAGCTGCAAGTTCAAAGCAGATGCACTTGTGATGAAAGAAGCTTTGGAGATTGAGGCTAAGAGGTGACAACATGCAAAGAGAATCGCACAAAGGAAGAGGGAGAAATAGAGGACAGATGAAACAAAAAAGGAGTTGTAGGAGTTGAAGCAGCAACTCCGGGAAGAACAAGAGTTACACAGAAGAGAGAAGGAAGTGCAGTAGGAACATGTACATAAGGAGGTGCAACATGCATAGATTGATGAAACTGTGCCCATACAGGTTATAAACTCATCCGTGCAGTTGGAACAGAGTAGACAGGGTGAGCAATCACAAGAGCAGGACTTTTCTCAAGAGATTGAATAGATGCTAGAGCATATGGACATGAATATGGTGCAGCCTGAGTTAGATCAAGATATTGACCTCATGCCTCAAGACCAAGAGGTCAGCCCACCGGCTTCACCAGATCCATAAGCAAGGCAAGTCCAAAGCAATCAAGGAGACACATAAATCCTTGAAGACAATCCGAAGTCATATATGCACAACATATATTTCGACGAGTCACAAAACAGAGTTGTGTAGTGGCATAGAGTTCCCACTCTGGATGTCCACGTATCTCCTGCGTAGTTTGAAGAGTGAGTGATCATGTATGATGTGCACAAGCATCCAGTTGTATTGGACGATGCTACCAAAGCATATGCTAAAGCCACCAGCTCAAGTGTTATATTCTTGATAGCTGAGAATGAGCACATGGCTAAGGAGTTACAAGCGGCCAAGTAGGGAGGATAGCAGGTTACAACGTTTGCCAGAGCAAAGTTGAGGAGAGCGATACTTGATGAAGTATCATCTCTCGAGACAATCATGTGAAAGTTGTATTTCAGATTTATCACCATGAATAAGTCAGTTGTCCATCTCAATGGTTAGGAACAACGAAGTGCTAGGAGAGAACGCATCTTGTCAGACTTGCACATTGTTGTTGATCACATGTAGATATGGAAAATGAGGTACAAGGGAGCCCCATTGCACTTGCCAAAGATGATGAAGCTAAGGGTGATAGATTTGAAGGCATGCATTCAGAGTCAGATCTGGAACTATGACAAAATCTCGCAACTCATCACTAGTTTGTAGGATTCACATGCATGGGTGTTCAAGAGTATGGAATTCATTGTGCACACACATGCAATCTCATCCATCGACACACTCACTGAAGTGAAGACAAAGAACCAAGTATGACCGGAGCTGGACATGTACTTTGATCAGATGATGCGCGTAGCCACCAACACATACTTGGAGATTAGCATAGAAATTATGCATCATTATGTTGCTGGTCCGGATGCACTCAATACTATGATGTTCATGTTATCAAACGTGTTGGATAGAGGTGCCAAATTAGTGTACCTAGATGCAACAGAGGCAAGAATTCTCTTTTAGAAGGATGTCACAATAGAGTTTGCGGACACCATCACGGACTACCCAGCTTAGCATCAGTTTTCCACAGTCGATCATCACGAGGATGTTGAAGCGTTGGTATTCCCACAATTGTCGAAGTCTTAGTGATGTCTTGCATGGCTTACTCAAGCCTATTTTTGTGTCACATGGGTACATGTGTAGCTTGTAATGTAACATGTTGTAAAAGTGAAAGACCAAGTGTTAATAGGAGAATGTAACAATCATGTAGTAGTTGAAGAGTCATGATGGTAGGTGAAGAGTCACAAAGGGGAATGTCAAGGGTCATCCCGACCTTTACTATTTATAGAACTTGATAACTCATTGTACAGGTTTTTTGGGAGCCAAGCTTCCTATAGGTGTAACTTAGAGAAATCTTGGAGTGTATTGTAACGAGCCTTGGCTTCTCCAAAGTGCAGAGCAAGTATATCTCTTTAGAGGAGCAGGCGGCAATGACTATAACATTCCACTATCGGGGATAGTGGTTGGTCATGGTTGTATGTATGATTGGATCTTTCACTTTGTTAATATAATAGAGCCATCATGTTTCCTGCATATGTTGTTATTGTAGTTCGACTGTCCTGGTTACTCTGATGATATATGTAGCTGTTATTTACGCATGCATGTATGGACTATTCTATATATGTTTGTATGAATCTTATCAAAATGTGTTGTTGGTATAACCATCACTTTGGATCATCGACTATCCTGCTTTCCATCTTGTGATGTCTTTCTGCTCTTGTGTTCCCTTTTAAGCTATGTGCTATCACAGGTTTCTAAGGGGTGCACTCATTATTCGTTCCATGTGTTAGAGCCTTTCATTCACCTTCCTTGACTTTCTGCAAAGGTCACACCCTTCCTACCAACAAGGACATCTTACTTACCTCTCCGCATAACTACATTTAAGGCGATACCGTACTACCCACTGTTGGGACTCCTACTCGAAATGGTCTAAGGTCTTGTTGGGACTTCTTACCGGGGAGATCCCCTGACATGTTGGTGGGTTTAGCACCATTAACATTTATGGTGCTAGAAGGAGGGCTAGATGACAAGATGAGTCCTCACATCTTGTTTTGATATCTATCATGGATATCGTTAGAGTCTTCTCTCCATGATGTTTGTGTAACACACAACCCTTCAACATCACGAGGGATTTTTGGGATCTCTTGTCGGAATTCACGTACGATGGTGAAGGAAAAGTGGCCTGGCTTGAGTACTTACATGACTTCCTTGCATTCTTGGAGGATTTAGATGAGTTCAATGAAGTCGAGGTCATCTTTATTCTTTCATACACACTTCGCAAATCCCCTGAATGATGGTGTCACAACCTACCTCACAATTGCATGCACTCACTTAAGAAATTTTTTGATCTAATTGAATCTACTTTCCATCATTTTGATCCTTAATATCTTGAAAAAAATCTATTAAAATAGCGAAAGAATCCACAAGAATCGACTATGGATTTTTGGTAACACTTCTGTGTACTTCAGTTTGAAGCTCTGAAAAACTAGATGAAGTTCCAATATCTTTGGGATAGATTTGAATATTTCCTTAACAAATCATTCTATCCCAAGATGAAGTTGGAGTTCAAACCCCACTCAGCATACTTTAGTGACAGTGTTGCACAATCACAAGTGGACATAGCCATTATCACAAGTGACTATATGCCTTCCCCTCATCAAATAGCTCCATCACCGCAGAGTGATGTGGGAGAACATGTGCACACATCTGTTAAACTGTCACATCCTCCCATCATCACTACTCTTAATTTTTGTGCAGATATGGTTGGGAAACTGATGGGTTGTCACACACACTTGTTACTGCAACCTCTGTCTTTGTGTTTTGCTAATCCTCCATATTGCACTATCTTTTGTTCTTTAGTTCCATACTCTACACCTGTTTTGAATGAGGATCAAGCCATCGATGGAGTTGGTGTTACACAACCAACCTTCGCTATCATTTATGATAAGTATGAATGGGATCATGAACATCAACCGGTGGAGAAGGATGACTTCCTTCTATCCATGCCTCCTCTGCTTTTTCCTGACATATTTGGTGATTCTGGTATCTCTAATTTTCCTTGTGTAAATCCATCCATGGATGCACCTATTGTTGATCATTCGTAGAACACACAGGATGTCAGTCCATCATTCGATAGTGGAGAGAAGAGATTATTCATAGAAAATCCACTTGAATTTTCATTTTCTTTTTCCATAAACACAGAGGGTGAACATTATTTCTTCTCATCTACCCCTTTGTTTGATTTATCTGATCATGAGGATGTTGATGAACTCATTGATTTTTCTGATTGTAATTTTCGTGATCTATTTACTCCCATATTCGATCATGATGTTGATTCTATTGTTGTTGACCTTTCAAAGCCACCTATTTATGATGATCTATATGTTGATGAAGTCGAAGCCTTGTAGGCTGTTGAGGAACATCAGCCCAAGCTAATGGTTATGTTAGGCCCTCGCTATCCTCAGGTCGGTTTCACTTCCAATCGTGAAATTGTTGAAACACCCAAGGCTCCTCATCACTCATCTATATGCATTGAAGATCAATCCAACACACAAATTTCACTTCATCCACTCAAATCACATGATCCCATCACTCATGCATTGGAGGAATCTTACATAGCAATCATACTTGTGTGACGCAAGTTGTTTATCTTTCTCATGTTTGCTTGCATGTCACAGTCAAGAGAGTGCATATTCTTAACAGATGCACGTAGTGTTTCACAACACGATGGTAAGTCCAGAGAGTGCATTTCATGTTCTTTCACTCATTTCTTTTCTATGGATGCATTTAAACTTGGAGTGTGTTTTTCTTCATCATTATATCTTTCATGTTTGTCTTCACCAACATGGGTCAACCAATGCGCTGGTGGATGCATTGGAAATATAACTTCATGTGATCAGGCCTGTGCACCATTAGTCTAGAAGTAGGAGTAGTGTTTTCTTTATGTCTTTTTTTCTTTCATGCATGTTTGTGTATTTTCTATGAGTTTGTTTTCTTGCCTTCTTGATTTTCTTACTAGCCTTGCTTTCTCATTTTCTTCTACTCTTTGCTTTGTTGTTTGTTCGCTTGTTTACATCCGTATGTTAGTTTCACATCAAACCATGTGCAACTCTTGAAACAAGCAAGGCAAGGTAAAAGAGGACTTGTGCAGTTATCAATACTTGGTTATCTGTTGTCTTATCTCTCTATGAATAACTTTTTGTCTTTAGTCCATGATACACCAATGGAAAAATATGTTTTGTTCGAAGTGAACCTTCATCAAAAGACAATGTTTGCGCACTAACTAGTATCACCTAATCTAGTCTTTTGTTTTGGGTTAACCCTTGTTAGCTCTGTCAAGTAGAGTAAGGTGAGGGGGGAAGCCTTAACAAATATGTGAGAGGTATATACAAAATAATTCTCCGAAGAAACAACCTCTTTTGATCTCAATAAGTTGGGATCCCTCTTTCGCCTCTTAAATGAATAAGTGCTATGCAAAATTCTTGAAAAAATGAAAAATCAAAATGTGAAAAAAATTGAAAAAAATGAAAAAATGAAAAATGAATAAGGCGAAAGAAGAGAAAGGCTTCCTACACAGAGAGGTGATGCAAGTAAATCCGCTGGGGTAAGGACCAAGCTCGCTAGCAGTAAAATAATGCTTGTGTTCCTATGTGACTCCATCGGGGTATTGTCTAGGCTTGTTGGCAGTGGAGCAACACGAGAGATGAAACTTAAACTATGACAGTCATATTGCTTGTGTACTAATATACCCCTCATACCCAATCGAAACAACTTTGTTGACTTGGCTTGGAATGTGTGTTGACCGACCAAGAGCATGGAAGGTGCTACATCTTTCAATCAAGCTAGTGTGAAAACTAAGATTATCAGAGAATCAAACAAAACTTCCAGAGGAGTTAGACTTTCTTTTCAAAAAACAAGGTCCATTCAGTGAATTGGAGTTCTACTAGTGTGTTGCCAAGTGTTGTAGTGGCTACAACAACCCTCCAAAATTTTTCCTTAGCTTCGTTTTAGAGCCTACCTACCAACTTTCCTTAGCAGCATGTCTTGCACTGTCCAATTACAAATGCTTCAATTGACTTTTAGTGGCTTTCCAGCCTGTGCTTGTCAACTTGTTTGCCTTCCACCCGCAGGCTGACACTCCGGGACTTAGTCATTTTCTAGTTGTGATGCTCACCTAGAAAATTGCACAATTTTTGAGGGGAACCAACCTACCCTATAGAAATTGCACAATTCATCTGGGCTTCCTCCTGGGCTCCAGAAATGCGCAATCCAGCCAAGTAGCCTTCCTTCTAAAAATTGCACAATGCAGGCCAAAATAGGGCTTCATTTAAAAAATTGCGTAATTCTAACTTACAGCCAGGGCTTCAGTCCAAAAATTGCACAATGCATGAGGGACAACCAGAATTACTCAGCTCAGAAAATATGCAAATGTCATTCCCAGGCTTGTAGGCTGTTGCATGTGCTCCTAGGTTGTCCGGTCCCCTCCAGGACTAAGAAATCTTGATTTGCATGCATAGACTACTTTTTCCCAAAGAAGCAAAAATCAAAAAAGAAAAAAGAATCCCTTGATTTTAGGGATCCATTTTTCGCAGCTGGAGGTTACATGCAAAATCCGTTTTAGAAACCTCCCGCCAAGTGTCACTTTTTCCTGGATTTGTGGCATGCGCATCATAAGCCTCAATCTTATGCAAACTTATTTATTCGAAATTGAAGAGCTCATTCCTCACATCAATCTTGGAGCTCTAACATTCCAACTCGCATCTAGGAGCATTCGGCACACTCAACTCAAGTTTTTCTGGGTAAGTCCCCTTTTCGTTTATTTTGTTGCTTTTCTGTCGATTTTTGTATTTTTCTTTGTGTGAATGCTTTCTGCTTGGTTTCAATTAATGCATGTTTTTGTTTTGATGCATGTTAGATTTTAGAAGCATTGTTTTAGTTTTTCATTGCATCTCATTGTTGCCGCATGCATGACATTGTTTCTATAGTAACGGTCACCGTTGCGGTGATTCGCTTCACACACATGCTCATTTTCCCCTTTTCTAAATATTGCACTCACTGTTTGCATGCATGATCATTCACTCATGTTTGCACTCAGCTTCACCATGCATTCATACTTTTCATGCTTTCAGTCGCTCGTCGGTGGGACTGGGCTGCCTTGGCCTAGACTTATCCTTGGCTATCTTGCAATGCACATTTATGAGTGTGAAAGCTCTGCCTTCCTCCTAGAAATTTCCCAAATCTTGCCAAGCACTAGCCTCTAGGATTTCTTTGTGCAATTCTGAGAAGCAGTGCCTTGCCGGCCCCAGAAATTGCATAAAGACAGTTCCTGGTTTGTAGTCCTTGCTGTCTGAAACTATGTAATGCTTAGTTTCAGTTCTTGGTAGGCTAGTCTGGACTATGAATTATGTAGCTTCATTAGTCAATCATCCTTCTGATAGGCCAAACTGTTCCTTGTGCAGTTATGGCAGTTAGTCTTGCAGCCTCTTTGTGAAAATTGCGAAATTTTCCCAGTGAGTCACCCAAGTATGTTGTGTGTCAGTCCTCAAGTTTCTTTTGGTTTTCAACTGAAAAATTGCTTTCCATGAGTGTTTCTATGTCTCCAGGTATCACAGGTGTTCATCCATCTCTCAATAGTACAGGTACAATGGTTTCCAAGAGAGTAAGGTTAAAGGACACCATTGAGAGTGGAACTGGAGATGTAGTTGAGCAAGTGTTTATGAGCTTGCCCATCTATGAAGATACCAAGTTGTTCATAGACAAGGATATCAAGATGAAATGGTAGGAAATAAATGACACCTTCTCAGGAACATTTAAGTAAGATCTGGAAGACTTCAGGGTTTTTGTCAACATTCACAAGTCTAGCTTGTACCGGATTGCATGCAGGTATCCTGTGTTTCCATGCGCGAACATGATCCACTGGATTGTCTCGCATACTGATCCAAAAGCAATGGTGTTCAACAGTATTAGTGGAACAAATATTTCTACCTTTAGGGCGAAGGACTTTTAGGAGATGTATCACTTTCCACAGCCGGTGATTGTGATGGATACACCCTTTAACAGACCCAACAGTAGTGCAAACTCCAGAGACATCTTGAAGAGTTGGGTTAAAGAGCCATCGAAGTTTAAGACAACACCCAGCCAGGTTTACAAGACAAAGATACTGCGAAAGGAATATCATCTCTTGGTTATCTTTGCATGCCGCTTATATGGCCAAGAGAGCACATAAACCTTCCTGTAGTGTTGGGTGATTGCGTTGGATCAACTGGTGAGCGAAGGAAAACCTTTCAACTGGTCTAACATGTTGGCTCTTAGGTTGAAGGAACACATACCAAAAGCCTGACATCCACCCAAGGATAAGTAAGAGAAGCTATACATGCCCGCTTACATACTTAATGTGATCTGTGGTCGTCAGAAGTTCCCATGCTTGGGTTGGGCATGAACACCTTCAGAAACCTCTATGCAAACTTATTGCAAGTTGTTCTCAAAATGAAGCTTCCATGGAGTTATCACATAGTTACTAGACCACTTCATCACCTCGGTGTACAAGATGATATTTGAAAAGGATCCACCTTGCATGTCGTAGGTAGCGATGGAGGCATTGATCAACATAGAAGATTGGTATGCCTCACCCCTTGGCACCTACATACAGATTTACAACGCAGAGAAGGCTTTGCATGTTTTACTGAAGTTTTCCCTGGAAAATATCATCATGCAAGAAGTGCCATATCACATCTCGATAGGGTTGTCAGCTAGACTGCAAGGGAAAAATAAGCCACCTTGGCCCGCTCTTCCTTTGCAGATTGGGTTGTATGATATTTGACATCTCAAGCATGTTGAGGCCAAAATGAAGGAGTTCAAGAGATTCACCTTAGGCCCCAAATTTTCCAATCCATATGACCTACATTTCTTAGTGAAGGACCACTGTACGAGAGTGAAACATCCTTGGATCCATGGGGTGTGTCATTGGCCTAAGGAAGACCCATGGAGATACTTCTATCACTTCTCAAGCTCAATGAACTGGCTAGCATAGTTGTAGAGTGGTTAGTGAAGAAGAAGCTAGCAACATCATCAAAAATAACAAACGGTAGTAGACCTGTAGATGACAAAGGCAAGAGGAAGGTTGTTGACAGTGTAGAGGCAGAGCATAGCTACAAGTTCAAAGCAAATCCACTTGTGATGAAAGTCACTTTGGATATTGAGGCAAAGTGGCAACAATGTGATAGGAGGATAGCATAGAGGATGGAGGAAACAAAAAAGGATTTGCAGGAGTTGAAGGAGCAACTCCGAGAGGAATAAGACCTGTATAGAAGAAAGAAGGAATTTAAACAAGAATATGTACAACAGGAGGCACAACATGCACAAATTGATGAAACTATGCTTATACAGGTTATAGACTTATCCGAGCAGCTGACACAGAACAAACAAGGTGAGCAGCCATAGGAGTAGGGTTTTTTCTTAAGATATTGAAAAGATGCTAGAGCATATGGACATAGATATGGTCTAGCTTGAGATAGATCAAGATACTGGCCTCATGCCTCAAGTCCAAGAGGTCACCCCACCAGCTTCACCAAATCCGGAAGCAAAGCAAGTCCCAAGCGATTAAGGAGACACATAAATCATTGAAGACAATCCAAAGGCAGATATGCACAACATATCTTTCGATGAGTCACAACATAGAGTTATGAAGTCACGTAGAGTGCCCACTCCAAATGTCCATGTATCTCTTGTTCAGTTTGAAGAGCGAGTGATCGTGTCCGATGTGAACAAGCATCCATCTACATTGGTTGATGCTACTAAAGCATATGCCGAAGCCACCAATTTGAGTGTTATATTCTCGATAGTTGAGGATGAGCACATGGCTAAGGAGTTACAAGTGGCTAAGAAGGGAGGAGAGAAGGTTACAACATCCGTCAAGCAGATTTGAGGAGAGTGATATTTGATGAAGTATCGTCTCTCGAGATAATCATGCGGAAATTATATTTCAGATTTGTCACTATGCATAGGTCAGTTTTCCATCTTAGTGGTTGGCAACAGTGCTATGCTAGGAGAGAATGCATCTTTTTAGACTTGCACACTACTATCGATCACATGCAGATATGGAAAATTAGGTATAAGGGAGCCCCATTTCACATGCCAAAGATGATGAAGCCAAGGGCGATAAATTTGAAGGCATGCATCCAGAGTAAGATTGGGAACTATGAGTAACTCCCATAGCTCATCACCAGTTTGCAGGTTTCACATGCACGGGTGCTCAGGAGTATGAATGTCATTGTGCACACACATGCAATCCCATCCATTGACACACTCACTGAAGTGAAGACAAAGAGCCAAGAAAGACTGGAGCTAGACATGTACTTTGATCAGTTGATGTGTGTAGCAACCAAGGCAGAGTTGGAGGTCAATGCAGACACTATGCATCAGTATTTTATTGGCCTGGTTGCAATCAAGACTATGATGTGCATGTTGCCAGACGAGTTGGAAAAAGGTGCCAAATTAGTGTACTCGGATGAAGCAGAGGCAAGAGTTTGCGTTCAAAAGGATGTCACCACAAACTATGCAGATACCATCATGGACTACCAAGCTTGGCATTAGTTCACCACCATTGATCATGGCAAGGATGTCGAAGCTTTGGTCTTCCCACAACTGTCCAAGTCTTAGTGATGTCTTGCATGGCTTACTCAAGCCTATTTTTGTCTCACATGGGCACATGTGCAGATTGTAATGTAACGTTTTGTAAAAGTGAAAAACCAATTGCCAATAGTAGAATGTGTGATGCAGGAAAGTGTTCCCTCTGCGGATAGAGGAAACCCCTCTAGCCCTAGAGTGGGTCTAGTCACAAACAAGGACAGATCAACAATAGCTTTCTTTAAACAATTCAAGTTGGAGGCCTACCTCAACCGGTGGTTGATGGAGTTCTGTTGCGTTGCTCCAGCTTCCGCTTCCTTCTCCTCAATGAGTAATCAACCTGAAACAAAGAAAAGGAAATACAACAAAGCACGTAATCTGGCAACAACAATAAACCATTTACTCACAAATTCAAGAAGTCATGAGCTCTCAAGTACATTGCATTCAAGACATAGGAAAACATCATTGATTGCATTAATATGAAATAAGAGTCAGCTTACAAACAAAGTCTTGACATCACAAGCCTTCTCAGAAGGGTCCAGCCAGCATGTTCTTCAAGCATTCACTCTTTGGAGATGGATCTCCCAACATACAAGAGCTCTCTCACTCATAAGTTTTACACAAGATTAAGGGCACTTCACAACCTTCCACAAGCTATTAACAATCCCACACTTGCCACACTCACACCAGCTATCTAGCAAACTCACAAGACACTAACAACACTACTCCACTAGCCAACTATCAAAAACTAGCAATTCATAGCAATGGTGAGAGTTTAAATAGGAGAAGGAGTCTCCATGAAAGGTGGAAAGGAGAGCTTATCATTAAGGAAGGTAGCCAAATTGATGGAACTGCCACACCAGGGAAGGAAGGGCGACATAAACAAGGTCAACAACCAGGTCTAAAGTCATCTGGAAGGCCGACTGTTGGAACAATTTGCCCAATCTGGATCATCGTGGGCACAAAACTGATCTTCAGCACTGACATCGCAAGTGATTAGTGCAGATAGTCAGATCATCGCTAAAGAGACCACATAGACCCCCGCTGGTGCATAAAATCGATCCATCGCGGGAATCACATGTACTTCCGTGCTGGCAGCATGATCGGTTTGCTCATGAGCGCCTTTCAGCGCGTTTATTAAACCAATAGTCGCGATGAGGCATACAACTTTGGAAAAGTGGGTCAATCGACAACTTAGGAGAGCATTTGTCTGTCATGAGCATGTTTGACTTGGACACGTGACACAGTGGAAAGAACCGGGAGTGAAGGTGGTGATAAATTACTGTGTAACAGATGCCCCCTAAAGTATGAAGCCCAAGCGAGTGGGAGGGGTGAAATGCTTTACAAAACAACTGAGTTGGAACACCATCTGGAAGAACCTGCACGCAAGTACAATATCTCTGATAGTGAAGTACATGTCATCTAGGCATGGACGCAACCATCCAAAAGATGTACAAATGAAGTCTGTGGTATGGATGCAACCATCCAGCTAATGAGACAATGAAAATGACAAAGGTATGGTCGCAGCCATCCATGAAGACTCAGGTATGGGCGTAGCCATCCATCAATGAGTCATGTAATCACAAACCAATCCACGCAACCCGAGCATGTGTAATCTACGCCCAGGGTCTTGAACCCAACTGACTATGGTACAATTTCTAACATGCGAATAGAGGTACTGAAGTTGAGCATGAGAGAAAATCTCTTGATTACTGGTTGATGATGTAAACCATTAACAAGTGCGAGAAAAACCACCAATGATGACAATGGTTCTCAAGGTATCGTCCAGTACAATCCACGAAGCGTGAAGAAGGAGCTGAAGTCGAACGCTCACAGAATCACCTAATCGATGACCAATGATGCGAGTCGACCGTCAGGTGCGAAGAACTTGCCATTGAGGCATGCAAGCTGCAAGGTACCAAAAGGGGGTCTCTAGATCAATCTCCTGGATAATGAGCTGAAGTCGATAGGAGACAATTTGTCACAGGAGGGCCATAATGTTTCCCCCATTAATGACACGAGACGAGGAACAAGAGGTAGATGGTGAAATAGAGTATCAGAGAAGGAGACAGAGGGGTAAACTGTAGAAGGATTATACTCTTGAACATGTCGGCGACACGACTCCGGAGGGTGGCAGCATTTAGGTACCATGGGATTAGAGGCTTAATAACAACGACGTGAAACAGATGGAATGAGGCTAAATGATAACCCAAACCCGCGGAAGGCCAAATGACGATGTATGGATATTCCAACCCGACAAGAAGCAAAAGTGTCGATGTTCAAGAGTGACTTGCTGCCCTAGACAATCAATGATAAACCTGTGGTAGAATCCAACCTAGTAATAGTTTAACGAGCCCTAGGGAGGAGAAGCTCGAATCTCGTCATGGTGACGAGTCCAATGTCGTCAGGGTTTAACGAGTCTGACATAGGTAAAACTCAGAGTCTTTTTCATGTTTAGGGAGTTTGAAAAAGACACAGAAAAGAAAACTCCAGGGGGGTCCTTTTTCGTAAATTTGTGTCTCTCGAGCCCGAAAAAGTATAAAACAATACTCAAAAGAACTGCTCGATCATTACGATCGAGGAGTACTTTTCATGATCAGTGACTTCGACCGGAAAAAGTAGAAAAGTGACCAAAATCACGTCGCTTCGTAACCATTAACGAGCCTGAAATGATAAAGGCCCGACAATTGTTTCGTCTTTAAACGGTTAGAAAAGAGATTAAAAGCGACCACCTCTTATTTACTTTTAACGAGTTGAAAGGAGTAGCTTGGCTATCTTTTCATGTTTTAAGTTGGAAATGGGCTTAAAGACGACTTCATGGATCAAGTGTACATGAAATTCCATCACTTGTGGGCCTGCAAAAAAACACGTCACACGTAAACCCATTTGATATAAAACAACATAGCTGAAAAAACCATATTTAACTTAAACATATGATAAAATGAGGGAAAACCCATATTTATAGAATATAATTTTTTAATTTCCAAAAATTACCATAAATAGGGGGTTTACCCATTGAATTTTTACCATTATTACTGTTCATTCCACTGTGGAGCGTTTTGGAACACCAATGTTGGCAAGCTAATTCCAGCCCGTTCGTCCATCGTTTGTCCTGAAACTTCATCCAGGTAGATAGACTTCATCCTACGCCTGAGTTCAATGTCCTTTTTTATGCATTTGACCGTGAAATGTGTGAGTTTGTGCAGATTTTTCAAACCGAGTTCCACCGCTCGGTCATCGCGGGTATAGCCCTCGGGTCCGCGATGACCGAAAAAATTTACACATAATGTGCCCCGATAATCGCAGAAAAGTGATGTACTTCCATGATGATCACGGAAAAATAACAGTAGCGCCCTCGCATCATCGCGTCTATTTTAGAAACAGACATGATGACGATGCGCAATCATTTTTTAATCCAAATTACGTGTAGAATTTTGCAAAAAGGGTGCTAATTGATTTTTTCCGTCATGTAGGCTATAATGGCGTTCGTCTGGCAAGAACAAACACATGATGACAATGATATCCAAGCTTTCGCCAATGTGGGGTGCCGAAACGCATTGCGGACATGTGGATTTCTCAAATTCTTCCTTACTCCGCACCTCCAGTCACAACATGATTTACTGGAGCTACCGATCCGGGCCTGGAAACCCACTGATGGGAAATTCATCATCCGAGGCCAAGATATTGAATTTGATATATTTTTTGACCGGGTTGTCCCGTCAGGGTGTGAGGCCAATCTTGGAGGGCCAATGTCCTGGGGACGAATCACTAGAGATGATTATGGCACGAGTGTGCCTCCAGGCACGAAAATCAAAGAGCAGGAAGATGGCAATCCTGAAAGTGGAGAATGTTATTCTTCGTGCTATGTTATTCATGGTGACATGGGTAGCGAGCTCCCAAGCCCAACATGAGGCTTCGAAGACCCATCTCCGGCTGGCTCTCGAGTGTCTCAATCCAACCATGTTTAACTGGGTAGATACAGTGGCGGAAAACATGAAGAGGCAGTTGACCAAATGTCGTCGAGGAGAGATGAAACAGTTTGGCTACGGGTCCATCTTAGTCCCACTCATGCTGGAGCGGGTGCTGGCACTGCAGCTACAGGACATGGATTTAGATTTTCCCAGACCACGTGAGACCAGGGCTACACGGTGGGCACACGTCATGCAACGAGGAGATGGTGGATGACCAGTATCGTGGGGGATACTGTTTCGAGAGTGGCTGGAGCGCCAGGTGATCTTCATCGAGGATTGGCCATACACTGGCATGGAATTCCACGGAGATCCTAACATGCAGCTGCCCCCAGGCGAGCAGTGGGATGATGGTGGTAAGACACTTGATCACATTATTTTTGCATTTTATCTTTTACGATGTTTTTTTTTTTCCATGCATACGTCCTAATAACGAACACTGTGGAATTGCAGATGTGGGACCAGTGAGACCTGTTGGGTTGGCTCCAGAGGCACGGAGGGATGCACAAGGCATCGGAGCACTGGCCATGGCTCCCCCAGTGGATGACGAGATGTAGACAGTGTTTGGAAACCTCGAGGGTCTGATGGTGAGGATCCTTGACTACATGGGGGTTGAGGAGGTCCTTGTAGCATTGCAGATCCATATAGTAGGAGTGAAACCCAGGGTGCACTGCCTATTGAGGAGGGTGGCACGTGCGGTGGTGTGCTATAGGGAGTACAACTCGCCACAGTAGACACCTAGGTTTATTTCTTGTTGATGATTTTTTGAGAGACATGTGTCTCAGATGTACGGAGAGCACAGACTCTGTTGGGACATATACATTTATTTTTTGAGCACCTTGGTGTGCTACACGATATATATATATATAAATATATATATATATATAATATATATATATATATATATAATATATATATATATATATAGACATATTCCTATGGTTTATTGTGTTTTTTATGCTTCTATCTGCTGTTTTTATTACATGTGATGTAAATGTCTATCTAATACATGGTTTACCAATGCATCAATTAATGTGTTTAACCTTTGTGGAATGTGTTGATATGTGATGAAATCAAAATTCCTTTCTAACAATTTAACACGTAAATACAACCTTAAGATCCGATGGTCTCTGACGGAATATCGCCCATTGAGTTGGTGGAAGACAAGCTGAGAATCTAGGTTCACAACCAATGTACGAATGCTGAGATTGATCGCCTCAGCCAGTAACTCAATAACAACACTATACTCAGCAACATTGTTCGTGGTACAACCTAGACAAACACCTTGAAGGTCTACTAGCTCACCATGAGGATCGTAGATCACCCATGCCGCAGAAGACAGGTTACGGGTACTGCGGTAGGCACCATCAGCGAAACCAACGTAAGGTGCACCAAACATCTACACAAGAAGCAAAAAAGACACAATAAGCGGTGATCATGCCGACGCACCAAGCCAAAACATGAAAACGCACACACACACAACACACCTGCTAAACACACGTATGCACAAATCAGAGTGCATGGAAATCACGCATAATATTTTTTCAAGTACAGCTCATTTCGGGGCTTATCCAGAGGATTCCCTTCATAATCAATTAGCTCATAGGCCCCTTTCTGCAAAACTCACTTTACAATATAAGGCCCGTGCCACATGGGCTCGAATTTGCCTACCCCCAGCTTATCATTCGCTTGATTGTAGAGTAGGACTAAATCTCCCTCAACAAAAGAACGAGGATGGACAGTATGATCGAAGTGAGTTTTCACTCTCTTCTTCTATGCTTCAATAGCTAGAGAGGTTAGTCGACAAGTCTCGTCCAGCCATTCCAGGTAAAGAAGGCGTTCTTCTATCGGAGTAGTGTTGGGGAGTAATTTGACGGCTAATTTCAACGAAGGGATCTCGCACTCGATGGGAAGGGTAGCCTCCAGTCCGTAAACCAATTGGAAAGGGGTGAAACCAGTGGCATCCTTCACAGAAGTTCGGTAGGCCCATAAGGCAGAGAACAACATCAAGTGCCAGTTAGACTTGTGCATGCCAATGGTGCATTGAAGCATCGTAACTAGAACCTTGTTGACGGCTTCCACTTGGCCATTGGCCTGAGGATAGTATGGAGTCAAGCTATCATGCCACAAGACTAGCTGGGTTGTTAGCTCAGCCATCATATGATTACGGAAATGCTTACCGTGATCAGTGACGATAGCCTAAGGGACTCGGAATCATTAAATAACATGATTAATCAAAAATTGCGTCGTTGTGTGACCATCTTCAGATAGTGTGGGCATCGCCTCGGCCCATTTTGTGAAGTAATCAATGGAAATGATGATATACCCATGCCCCCCGGCTGAGCGAGGGTTACAGGTCATATAATCAATGCCCCATTTTGTAAAAGGGACGACAGTAACAACAGGGTGCAATGGAGTGGGAGGCGCACGCATCTTCCGTTGGTAGATTTGGCACTCGTGACAGGAACAGATGGCAAGAATGCAATCCTTAAAGATGGAGGGCCAAAAATAACCAGCACGAAGGATTTTTTGAGCAGTAGCATATCCGGACATATGACCACCACAGGCGCCAGAATGGCAGTCATTTAAAAATCGCTCAGCTTCCTCGAGTGTCAAACATCAGCGGAGGACAGAGTTAGCGCCGAGACGGCACAGGGTGTCCCCAATAATATGATAGGGCTGAAACTGATGGCGAATCCGTCGCCGAGCATCCTTGGACACATCAGGATGAAAAGAGGATGTCTATAGATAGACGATGATATCCCCGTACCAGAGATCGAGGGTGCTGATTAAGAAGAGGGTTTCGTCCGGAATATGGTCCTCTGACTGAGAGGGCACGGTAAGGGATGGCAAATAGTAAAGTAATTTAGCAAAGACAAGGGATTTCTTAGACTTGGCAGTGGTGAATTCCAATTCAAACTCTTGGAGGATAACGATCCACTTCGAGTACTTGCCCCCCAGCAACTGATGCGAAAGGATGTATGTCATCGGGTTGCAATCAGAAACCACTGTCATAGAACGCAATAAGATATAATGACGGAAACGTTGGATGGCACAAACGACAGCCAGTACCAACTTCTCGACATGGGCATATCGAGATTCCATATCTAATAAATTGTGGCTGAGATAATAAATGACATGCTCAGTGTCATCATCATCATCTTGAACGAGAACCATGCCAATAGTGGTATCGACAGCGGCCAGATAAAGAGTGTAGTCCCGGTGATAGTCAGGGGGACGTAACAAAGGAGTGGAAAGAAGGAGATCCTTGAGGTGCTCGAAGGACTCTTGAGCAGCAACATCCCAACGAAAAGGGGTGTCTCTCTTTAGTAACCACGTGAAACCTTTGGCCACTTTGGTATAGTTCAGAATGAAGCATCGTAAAAAATTCACTTTGCCCTGCAAACTCTGCAATTGGTGCAAAGAAGCAGGGGGAGGAAGACTCAGAATGGCCTTGACTTTAAGGGGATCCAAACGGATGCCCTCTCGGGAGACGATGAACCTGAGAAGTCTGCCTAACTCAACGCAGAAGACACACTTATGCAGATTAAGATGGATGCGGTAGTGTCAACAGTGGAGAAATATTTCGCGAAGGTGGCCGGGATGGTCCTGGCATTTAGCTGAATGAGCTGGTAGATCATCCAGGTAAGGTTGCACAATGTTTCGAATATCATGGAATGCATAAGGCATTGCGCGTTGGAAGGTAGCCCCAACATTTTTCAAACCGAAAGGGAGCTTTTTGTAGGTGAAAGTGCCCCACAGACAAATAATAGCGGTCTTGTGCTGATCAGCGAGTGTGATATTAATCTGGTTGTAACCAGAAAAACCGTCCATAAACGAGTACATTTCACTTCTAGCACACTGATCAATGAGCTGGTCAATGAAGGGTGTGGGGTAGTTATCTTTGGGACAAGCTCGATTAATATCACGGTAGTCAACACAGACCCTGATGGTGCCTTGTTTTTTAGTCATAGGGATGATATTGGAAACCCAATCTGTGAGTGGGATGGGGTAGATAAAACCAGCCTTGAGAAGCTTTTCAACTTCTGCTTTGATGGCTGCAACCTTTCGGGGGTGCACGGGGCATAAACGCTCTCGAACAGGCTTGACACTTGGATACGTAGGTATCTCATGCATCCCGATGCTAGGATTGATGCCGGGGATTTCTTTGTAAGACCAGGCAAACACATCACAAAACTCGCGAAAATGATCAGTATAGAGCTGAATCTCCTCAAGAGTGCAAGTGACTCCAACATGGATATGCTAGACAATTCCTGGTTTAACAGAAATGTCGATCGGCTGGGTTTGCGTGATGTTTCCCATGTTTCCTTCAGAGAACACTTGATAAACTTGAATGGGTTTCTGAAGGGGTTGCAACGGGAGACAGGGAGAAAACCGCTTGAGACAAGTAAGCATTTCCCGGTGGGCAGGGAGAAACGAGGAACGATGGTGGTAGTCGGACCACAGGGGTTCCTCGAGAGACAAGGTATCAATAATGGCTTCATCAGAAGGAAATATTTCCTTTAAAGGAATTGGAGAAGCATCATCTCCAAGCCAAGGGGAATGAGCATACGAGTCAAGGGTTTTGCTCGAAAGAGCAGATTCAGGAGGGGGAGTCGATGCAGAAACAATCTCGACATAGTTGAGCTCGGCAGGACTCAACGACATCTCATTGCCCCAAGATTCTATCTGATCAGTGGGGGGAAGGACCCATGGATCAGAGCAAATAGAAATCATATTAATAGGAGCGACGTTCGGAGGTGGGAGGGAAAAAATGCCCATAAGGGCAGGATCTTTAAAGAGCCCAACTCCCACTCTCTCCAATGGAATGGAGGTATGCTCCACAAAAGGCACGTTGCCTTCGAAAGAGGAGGTGAAGAAAGACAATTGGTCTACTGTGACGATCTTCCCCTGATGAGGGAAACGAATGACACGAAATAGAGATGAAGCCATGACATGCATGACATATGTCCAGCTTCGGCCCAAAAGGAGGTTGTAAGTTAGATTGGCATCAACGACTTCAACTTCCACTTCAACCCTCTTCCCTTCCAAAGTAATAGGAAAACATTGGAGGATACCATAAGGGTGAGACTCTCTCCCATCAAAGGCTTCCAAGGTCGTAGGAGACTGGCTCAGAGTCGGAGAACCAATAGCCTTCCAACAAGCAACAAACATGATGCAAGTTGAAGTGCCTTCATCAATGACCGTATGATGAATTGTTTTAGATTTGATGATGACCTGGATGAGGAAGGCAATTTGATGAGGCAGTCTCAGTACATGGATTTCGAGATCAAAAGTAATCAGATCCGAGTCGGTCGGGTCGATGCCACCGATAGCCGATAGCAAGGACTTCCTCTGAGAGGGGCAACTCTGGAGAACTTCTAGAGCGGAAATAGCTGACGGAACCTGGGCTAAGTCCTCAACGATGCTGTAGTGCTGAGCAACATGAGCATTAGGGTGGTAAGAAGATTTCCAGAGTACACCTTTAGGAGGGGGTCGGATGGGGGTCTCAGTGCTAGGTCTCTCGATATGGAGCGGACCAGAACTAGGTGGAGGAGCACTAGAGGGGACCTCAGGCTCTTTCCCGGCAAGCGACGGATATTCTTTTGCTTGAGTACTAATGTGGATGGGAATCATCCCAGCCATAAACACTTAAGAACCAAAAGGAGAAGAGGATTGGGATGGATCAGCCACCATTTGAGTTTGTTGCGAGGGAAAAGGCTCCTTGAGCATGGCAAGAGTCCCAGGGGCACCCTTCAGCAAACGACTAACCTCGGACCACCTTGGGTAGTCTTTGGTATAGTGATCTTCGTCACAGATAAGGCAAGGATACTTGGGTTTGCGTTTGGCACCTTCTTCGAATGGAGGTTTAGGGGAATCCTGCTTCGGCTGTTTAACTTTATTCTTCCCTTTTCCCTTCTTTTTTCCTCTCAAGGCTTTGTCCGCCGTGGTGGACTGAACGACGTTAACCTCGGAAGTATTACCACAATTGGATACGGCCTGGGAAGTATTTTCATTCGAAGCATTCTACTTTTGCTTCCCAGGGTTCGTAGAAGATTTCTTAGCGGGCGGATTGATAGAACCAATAATACCATCAACAGAGGGTGTTGGCGAGGCTTTGGAAGTTTCGGGCCTCGGGGCGGCAGGAAAATAATCATATAATGTACTGGACTGGGAGTAAACCAAGTCAAGGTACTGTGCACGCGCGATAACTTGCTCTTCAGTTACACATGCCCCCATAGCAATGTCCCGAGCTATGGGACCGACAAATGAAGTCGTGAACCAGTCGGTCAGTAGTTGGTCGGGAATACAAAACTTAATCAAGCGGCGATGCTGTCTCCATTCATGGATATGATCAGAGATGTGCGTAGCTGTTGTCTGTTTTAAGGACGTGAGGAGATGTGTGCCAGTTTCATATCGAATCGGCAACTGAAAATGAGTTAGAAATGCCATAGCCAATGAGTTAAAATCCTAAAAAGATCCGCAAGCTAACTCAATATACCATTTAGCAGCAGAGCCAGTGAGGGTCCTTTGAAAAAGGCGAAGCCGGATTGAATCATCAAGCCACGAATTTGATGAACACCATAGGTGATAAGTCATAACGTGGGCTTGAGGGTCTTCTCCAGCTTTACCATCGAATTTGGGACAATCACCGGGAATCTTAGTTGGGACTGGTGGCCAATACAGATTATGAAGGATAGGGTCATTGGTGAGCTTGGACACATCTGGTAACTCCAACATTGCTAAAAAGGGCAACTGAGGATTACAAGACATCTAAGGGCGCAGGTAGGAGGTAGTACCAGAGTTCCAACCAGCTGGTTGTTACCCCCACTGGGTTAGTCCAGACGGGTTTAGCTCGGGAGGGTTCTGCCCATAGGGATTTTGTCCATAGGGGTTGTAGCTATAACTGGATGGCTGACCCTGGATTTTCCCCCCAGCATTCCATTGATTACCAAGTTGTCCTGCAGGAGCAACATATGGTTGTTGGTAATTTTGATAAGGACTCACTTGCATTTGTTGATAATTTTGATATGGGGCAAATTGATTTTGCCCTTGGGATTGCTGGAAACCATGAGGCGGTTGGGCTCCAAACTGAGCCTGGGAACCAGGCTGCGTTTGATAAGCAGGTTGAGATTGAGATCCAACTTGCATCTGAACATCGGATTGGGTCTGGAGCCCAGACTGGGGCTAAAAACTGGGTGGAGCTTGAGAAGCAACAATCATTTGAGTGCCCGGTTGAGCAGGCCTAGATGGATGTCCTTGAGAATACTGAGGCTGAGCCACCTGGCCAGAAGGTTGAACTAGTTGGGATTGAGATTGGCCCATTTTCCCAGAAGATTGAGCTTGCTGGGTATTGGGTTGTCCGTGCCCAATTGAGGGTTGTCCTGATGGACCGGGTGGCTGAGCAGATTGGACAGTTGGTTGACCTGACTGGATTTGAGGTTGGCCAAATTGTCTAGTTGGTTGACCAGACCGGACAGCGGGTTGGCCTTGCTTTACGTAAGGTTGACCGATCTTCCCAAAAGGGTAGCCTTGCTGGTTACCAGGTTGACCTTGTTGCATGTAAGGTTGTCCCAGATTTCCAAAAGGTTGCCCAAGATAAGTAAAAGATGAACCACCAGAGGCCGAAGGTTGTCCCTCAAAGGGTTGTCCTTGTGGGCCTCCAGGTTGCCCTGGATGAGGTTGTCCGTAATACTGCTACCCATAGGAGGGTTGCGTGTAATACGGTTGACCTTGATAAGGTGGTCCTTGAAAATTCACAGGGGGTACTTGGCCACCATGATAATTGGTGGTGCCCCAAGCAACAGATAACGGGACCGAGACCTCAACCGCAGGCTGAGATGGAAAGGGTCTGGCATGATAGAGGTGAGCTCCTCTAGAATCATAGTAATGGAACAGACCTTGCGAGTCTGGATTCTGGAGAGCATGAAAATATTGATCGTATGCCCCCTGTTGGAATGGAACCAGAAGAAGGTGGGGCAACAAGTGTAGGATCAACAACTCTGGATGTGGATACCACTAGGCCACTATTTACCGAGCCGTGGGAAGGTCCAGCAACAGTGGTCACAACTGAGGATGCAGTGACGACACCAACAACAGGGGCTGAAGAAGCCACACAGATAGTTGGGATAGTTGGGAATGAAGTGACAGACACATTGTGAATTTGAGGAGTAAAAGGCTCCGAAGTCAGAGTGACGACCTGAGACCACATAGAACTCGTAAGGGAGCATATAGAACCTATAACATCCCTCAAAGCCCTATATCGTAAGGGCAACGTGATACTGAGAGGGGTAACACTGAAGGGTGGAGTTTCCGTTGGAATAGGAATTTCACCGCTCATCACAACGAATCCTTCACTCGTGATGGGGGACGTGTCATCCATGTCAGAATAAGACATTGGTACTGAAACACTAGGAGGAGTAACAGGAATATCTTCTTTGGAAGGCTCCCAAATGGGGTTCTAGTGAATATCGTAAGACTCGTCTTCTGGCACGTGAGAGTTAATCAGTTGGATACTCGGAATAACCGGGAGAGTATCACTAACCACCGATATCTCAGGAGCAAAAAAAGAAGGAGACCCTTGGTCACTTGGGACGGGAGACAGGATCGGTGATTCCGCCAGGATGATTCGATTCAAAAAACCCCAGGAAAACTAATGAGAAAGAACCCTACTCAAGCTAATGCAAACAAGATCTAACAGGGTAAATGTGAACGTGGCCGAATAAATTTTAAGACACAAGAACACAACTTGACCTTTTCATCATTAAAGAGTCGAGAAAAGGACCAAAAGATGACTCTAGTCGCCTTAGAATGTTTAATGATCCTGAAGTGACAAGTGCTCAGATAAAACTTTTCTTTTAGGGAGTTCGAAAAGGAGCGAAAGTGACTACTCTGGAGAACTAGGCAAAAGGTTTACTAGACAATCCATAAAACTGCATATACACCTTGGCAGTCATATGAAAACCAAGGACTTTCCGTACGACAGTCAATCTTCCCGAATGTTGTGTTCGGTGCGTTACGGCTTGTAAGGCTACAGACGCGGCTTCCTATGGATAAATGATGATAACCTAGTGGGGTCTCCCCATATACTCGACGGTACATGGGAGCACAAGTCTGTACTAGACCACTATTGAGTCACAAAAGGAGGAATCACCCAACCTTGAGTGGAAACAAAAGTGAATAGGTTTAACGATGCCAAAGCACGTCTCTAGCCTAGACCTCTAAATAGTGTGTGTTATGTTCCAATGCGTTGTTAGATTCATTCAGTTCATTTTAGAGTTGATCTTGGATTATGTTTCAGTTTTTAGGCCTTACCGTATGTATACAATAAATCCTATGATGCAGCTAGAATGAATGAAAAATCCTTTTGCTTCGATGAACACCTACCTAAGGGAGGGT
Organism: Pinus taeda; assembly: GCA_000404065.3. Lineage (NCBI taxonomy): Eukaryota > Viridiplantae > Streptophyta > Pinopsida > Pinales > Pinaceae > Pinus > Pinus taeda. The sequence goes on from APFE031497813.1 coordinate 39,170, forward strand.
AAAGAGATCATTTCCAAACCAAGAAAACCAAGACAACACAGGCAGTCACTCAATGCATACAGACATCAATTCTTAAAGTGCACGGATACTACTAATGAGAGATTTTATCATTCGCTTTCCAATATGTAACTTGAAATACAAATTCACTTTCACTTTCGTACTAAATGAATGCAATCTTTTCGATTTTGATGTCTTTAAACAAATAAGCGACGAGCAAGCGTGGAAAAACACGGTTGACCCAAACAATTGTAATCTATGCTTGGTAGTGAAGAAATCGAATCAACATACAAAATTGGTTCAATGACATTCACTAAATAATCAACCAAAAATAGGTAAAGAGGAAGGCTCAATCAAACCAACAAAGAGCTACAAACAAACCTTAAGAAAACAAGCAACCAAGTGAACAGATCCAAGGAACTTGAAATAATGATCTAGGTCACATAAGCAAAAACCAAGATTCATTCAACAAAGCTCACAAAAGAGTGTCTTAACCATGAGCAATGAAAAACAAGTCATCAAGGAAGTGAGAAAAGCAAGGGACCAGTAGGACTGATGGACTCAGGAGGTAGAATTGAGAAAATCAATTCTACAGCAATTAGCATGGGTAATACACAAGCAACAAGTGTTGATAAGGCACTAGCCGTAGCAACAAAGCGATGTCAGCACGGAAGTACACGACTTTCCCACGATGGTCGAAAATTCAAAACCATCGCGGCTGTTAGGCGTAATTACGCGATGAACAGGATAATACGAAAGGGTGGGTGTGATGACAGCGCGACTGTTATAATTAAATCCGCGATGATGTTTAAAAACAGTGATAGGCGAATCAAAACTCCCAAATCAAAAACAACCAATCCTTCAATCAAATAGGGGTATTTCCCAGATCAACCCAGGAAACTCAGAGGACTGATAAATAATCCCCAAAACTTCAAAAAAGACCAAATCAAAAATCAAGGCAAGAGCAAACAAGAAAAACACAAAGGCTTCCCGAGCGGAGTCGCCAATTTGTGATGCAGGAAAGTGTTCCCTCTGCGGACAGAGGCAACCCCTCTATCCCTAGAGTGGGTCTAGTCACAAACAAGGACAGATCAACAATAGCTTTCTTTAAACAGTTCAAGTTGGAGGCCTACCCCAACCGGTGGTCGATGGAGTTCCGTTGCGCTACTCCAGCTTCCGCTTCCTTCTCCTCAATGAGTAATCAACCTGAAACAAAGCAAAGGAAATACAACAAAGCACGTAATCCGGCAACAACAATAAACCATTTACTCACAAAGTCAAGAAGTCATGAGCTATCAAGTACATTGCATACAAGACATAGGAAAACATCATTGATTTCATTAATATGAAATAAGAGTTAGCTTACAACCAAAGTCCTGACGTCACAAGCCTTCTCAGAAGGGTCCGGCCAGCATGTTCTTCAAGCATTCACTCTTTGGAGATGGATCTGCCAAAATACAAGAGCTCTCTCACTCATAAGTTTTACACAAGATTAAGGGCACTTCACAACCTTCCACAAGCTATTAACAATCCCACACTTGCCACACTCACACCAGCTATCTAGCAAACTCACAAGACACTAACAACACTACTCCACTAGCCAACTATCAATAACTAGCAATGCATAGCAATGGTGAGATTTTAAATAGGAGAAGGAGTCTCCATGAAAGGTGGAAAGGAGAGCTTATCATCAAGGAAGGTAACCCAATTGATGGAACTGCCACACCAGGGAAGGAAGGGAAACATAAACAAGGCCAACAACAAGGTCTGGAGTCATCTGGAAGGTTGATTGTTGGAATAATTCGCCCAATCTGGATCATCGCAGGCACAAAACTGATCTTCAACGCTGACATCGCAAGTGATTAGTGTAGATAGTCAGATCATCGCTAAAGAGACCACATAGACCCGCACTGGTGCATAAAATCGAGCCATCGTGGGAATCACGTGTACTTCCACTCTGGCAGCGCGGTTGGTTTGTTCATGAGCGCCTTTCAGCACGTTTATTAAACCAATAGCTGCGATGAGGCAGACAACTTTGGAAAAGTGGGTAAATTGGAAACTTAGGAGAGTATTTTTCTATCATGAGCATGTTTGACTTGGACACGTGACACAACGGAAAGAACTGGGAGTGAAGGCGGTGATAAATTACTGTGTAACAGAATGTAACAGTCATGTAGTAGTTGCAGAGTCATGAGGGTAGGTGAAGAGTCACAAAGGGGAATGTTAAGGGTCATGCCACCCTTTACTATTTATAGAACCTCATAATTTATTGTATGGGTTTTCTGGGAGCCAAGCTTCCTATAGGTGTTACTTAGAGAAAGCTTGGAGTGTGTTGTAACGAGCATTGGCTTCTCCACAGTGTAGAGCTAGTTATTCTCTTTGGAGGAGTAGGCGACAGTGATTGTAACGTTCCGCTATTGGGACTAGTGGTTGGTCATGGTTGTATGTATCATTGGATCTTTAACTTTCTTAATATAAAAAGCCAGCATGTTTCATGCATATGTTGTTATTATAATTTGTTTGTCCTGGTTACTCTAATGGTATATATAGTTGTTATTTACGCATGTATGTATGGACTATTTTGTATATGTTTGTATGAATCTTATAGAAATGTGATGTTCGTAAAACCATCACTTTGGATCATCGGCTATATTTATTTCCATATGGTGATGTCTTTCTAATCATGTGTTCCCTTTCAAGTTGTGTGTTATCACAAGTTTCTAAGGGGCGCACTGATCCCTCGTTCCATGTGTTAGAGCCTTTCATGCACCTTCCTTGACTTGCTGCAAAGGTCACACCTTTTCTACCAACAAGCACATCATACTTACCTCTACACGCAACCATAGTCAAGACGATACTGTACTACCCACTGCTGCGACTCCTACTCCAAACGGTCCAAGGTCTAGTTGGGGCTTCTTACCAGGGAGATCCCCTAACATGTTGGCAGGTCTAGCACTGTCAACATGTAGACTCCTCATTGAGCAAATATCTTCCTAACAATGTGGAGGTGTACTGTGAACCCTAGGGGGCTTTTTCCTTCCTCAAAGAGACAAATCAAGTGGATCTAGGCCTAAGGGAGACTAATTATCAAATATGATAACCTGAACTTGTCTGCAGACAACACTCTCAACAAAACTGTAAAAACTTTGAAAATTTTCTAGAAAAGCTACAAAACACAGTTATTGACCTGTTTTTGGTGAAAACGATTTTTATGAGCCAAAACATGTGCTTTGCAACATAAGAGGAAAAAATTTATGTTCTGTTCTCGGGAGTCTTGGTCAAAAGATCTCAGACAAATTTTCTCGTCTCCTGCTCGGCTGGTACCTGTGACCTATGGAAAAGAACAAAAACCTAACAAAATCTAAAAATTTGACAAAATAGGGTTTAAAACTATAAATAGAAATTGAGAGGCTGAAAAAATAGTTGAAGAAAACCCAAAACTGATTAAACTTCAGCCACCCAAGGACACTATTATTAAACTAGTGGTGTCGCTATTTGTTAGTGTGAAAATTCTTGGATGGTGTATGAAAAATAGTTCACTTAAGTCACTAGGTGACAAGTAACCCTAGCAACAAGTTGATGGTTGCTGTCGTTCTAGATCTGCAACACAAATAAAAAACCTATAGTAAAAGAAAACAAGATCCAAAATAGATAGAAGCAAAATAATGTATCCAGTATAATGTATCCTCAAAGAGACAAAATGAGTGGATCCAGGCCTAATGGAGGCCAATTAACAAAGATAAATAACCCAAACTAGTCTGCAGACAACACTCTCGGCAAAACTGTAAAAATTTTGAAAATTTTCCAGAAAAGCTACAAAACGCAGTTATTAACATGTTTTTGGTGAAAACACATTTTTGGAGCGAAAAAGTGCGCTCTGAAACTCACTTAAGAGGAAAAAAAATTGTTTTGTTCCCAAGAGTCTTGGTCGACAGATCTTAAACAAATTTTGTTGTCTCCTACTTAGCTGGTACCTGTGACCTGTGGAAAAGACCAAAATCCCAACGAAATCTGAAAATTTGACAAAATAAGGTTTAAAACTATAAATAGAAATCGAGAGGCTGAAAAAATAGCTAAAGAAAACCTGATATTTCTGAAACTTTAGTCACAGAAGGACACTACTATTAAACTAGTGGAGTCACCATTTGTTAGTTTGAAAATTCTTTGAAGGGGTACGAAAAATAATTCACTTAAGTCACTAGGTGACAAGTGACCCTAACAACAAGTTTATGGTTGCTGTCATTCTAGCTCTGCAACACAAATAGAAAACCTATAGTAAAAGAAAACAAGATCCAAAATAGAGAGTAGCAAAATAATGTATCTAGTATAATAACCCAATCAGAAAGACTATTTGAATGAATAAATATTTATTGATGACACCTGGTGAAGGACATCTACAGATTGGTTTGTAAGTCCCCCACTGTGGGATGAGTCCTTTGATATCCTTGACACTTCAAAAATATATTCCCACTCTCAATCATGTAAAAAACCTAAACAAAAGTGAAGAACTCAAATGGGAGCTGAAGCAAATGGCAATAATGTTAACGATGATAATGATCATGGTGAAGAACGAATGAAAGACCCTCTTTATATAGAAATGCATGGAGTTAATCTAAAAAATGGATAATAATAAAATATCATTGACCAAATCAAGATCTAACTACTTGGAATACTTTATCGTATTTATTGGAGAGGGAAAATAAATTTAAAATGATTAAATAACTTTATTTAGAAATAATTAACAAATAAAATGATTTATTAATTATTTTGCGAGAAACAAGAAAGGTGCGAAGTCAAAACAATTATTAAATTATGATTTAATAATTATTCTAATAACAGAAATAAGGAAATTCAAACAAATAATGATTTATTTAAATATTCCTAAGGGATTTAGTCAAATGTGACAAGGAATAATTATTAAATAATGATTTAATAATAATTCCTAGAGAAAATGAAATAAATAATGATTTATCCAATTATTATCATGGGGTTTTTTATTTAAATCAAAAAACAATTTAATAAAAGTGGCTTACTAAATTATTTTCCTCAGTGAAAGTGATTTTACTTTGGTAAAATTAAATCTACGTGGTGTATTTCAATCGGTCTAGTTAGAAATGGCTAGGTAATCATTTTTTGGTGATAACACTAAGCCTCCTTCTCTCTTGTCAACTATGCTTTGCACTCCTCAGTATCTTACTAACACTAATCATCTTGCTACTTAATACTACGAGCCCCCATATGAAGGTAATGATCCATAAGTGCTACACAATATTTTGTCAGACTTCCTGTCCTATGTCCTGAAGCACCAAAATGATAAAAATTGTGAAGTGTAATCACTAGGAAACACATATAGAAAAATCCCTGAAGAATAAAATAAGAAATGTTGTGAGTCAATTTTGGAGAAGTTTGACTCAAAACCTAGTTTTCAAGATCAATTCTCTTTGCACTATTGTTGGCCCGTGCTGATGGTAGGTTGCATCTTGTTGACCTAGCGCTTCCAACATGGATTTTGATAGGAAAACCCATGTTGAACCTCTTCTAGCAGGGTTTCCAAAAATAGAGGAGAAGCTTCGACTCCTAGAATCTTTGAGAACAACAAGCGGGTGTTATTGGATAGAGATATGGTCAAGCTCTCCCATTTTGATTCCTTGATCATACCTTTAGGGATCTTCCCCTTGAAATGTGGACCTTACTCCCTCTTTTGTGGATCCCTAACTCCATCTCCCTTCCTATAAATCAAGTCCCTTCCATCCCCAAACGGTTGGTAATTGATTGCCTTCATTCCTATGCTAAAACTATGCTCAAATGTTTCCCATGTAACTAAGGAGAAAGGAGTTCTTGAATAGTCTTGGCTTGGACTTAGAAATCCACTACAAAGAAGGTCTCCAACATCAAGGCAATAGTTGTATCCTTCCCTTTTTTATTCATTAATAAATACATTTGGTTTTTACTTTCCATAAATGTCTAAATATTTATTCATTTACCATGATCCTCCTTGATCTGTCATGTATCTTTTGTTTTAATTATACTATGTATGATCTTATATCTCTTGTTGTCTTTTGATCTCTCTTCTAGGTATTTGAACGCAAGGAATAGTGAAGAGTGAGCCTGGAAGCTAATGGATCGAGATCATCACCAAAGGTCGAGCACCTAACATTAGAGTGAGGTACATTTATCTCTCTCACTTTACATTTTCAAACATAAAATAGGAAAGCTTGCACCATTTTGTATGGTTTGTTGCTAGATCCACTCATAGGACTAGAGAGATCACTTATGTTCACATATGGGATTTATCTTCACAACAATGAGACAAAAAACACCTCAATGGATGTTTCCCAAATTTTTGCACCCTTGGGGCTATTTCTTCACATCATCCCACCTCATACCTAGATGTGTGGTTGTATGTTATCCCTCTTCCCACCTGGATCGAAATTCCCCCCTACTGGAGGTCTCTACTTGAGTGGATGTCTCCACTCGGTAGACTCCTCTTTTCTTATCCAATTGTGGTTGCTCCATAACTTGTTGAGGTTGCATGTTAAGAGGTAATTCATGCTCCCTCTCAACTACCAAGTCTTCAACCGTTTCCTTTCTCCTCAAGGATTTTCATGCATGAGCTAAATTTGATCTTCTCATACTATTGCTACTACTTCTCTGCTGCTACTTTCACATTGTTGTTGCAACTACTGCAATAATGAGTTTGATCTCTCAATATCCTAATATAAGCTTCCATAGGGTTTCTCCTTATGAAATTACACTCCCTCTCAGTCTCAATTTCCGTATGGGAAATCTCTCTGCTCCCTCCTGTCCACTTGCACTGTCCACCTGCATTGGAAACTAGACTACAAAGCTTCTTGCTGAAATCTCCTGGTTGGAATTGCACCTGCATACTACAACTGATAAATTCACACTGCATGTTTTCGCATGGACAACTTCAATTTCTTCTCTTCTATCATGATTTCAACTTCGATACCATGTAAAAATTTCGAAAAATCTTGCTCTGATACCATGTAGAAATTTCTACAAATCTAGCTTTGATACCATGTAGAAATTTCTACAAATCTAGCTCTAATACCATGTAGAAATTTCTACAAATCTAGCTCTAATACCATGTAGAAACTCCTTCAAATCTAGCTTTGATACCATGTATAAATTTCTACAAATCTAGCTCTTATACTGTGTAGATATTTCTTCAAATATAGCTCTGATACCATGTAGAAATTCCTTGTAAATTCAAACTGTTAATTGTGATTTACTAAAACAATAGTCTTGAACTTACTCTACTCATTAGCAAAAAAATTAAATGACCGCAAAATCACAAAGCATACAAGAGAAAGAATTCATTAACACATTACACAATGATTTCCTGGGGAAAGCCACAACTAAAAACCCCTACTATCTATATATTTCATTAGTCAAAAGCTATGAGAAGATTACAATGCTTTTCTCAAGCGTGAGAAACCTATGAACTATCTCTATTTGTCTCACTACTTCCTTGACAAACCTAGGCCAATACTTAGCCAATATCTTGCTTGCACAAGTTCCTATTTCCTTTCCCTCACAAGCTCCACGCATAAACTTGTGGTTCCTATTACTTGGTGTCACCAACTCATGCTCACCAAAACAATGATTAAACTTGTTCCTTCATTCCCCCTTTTAAAGGCAATTTGAATTGTTAAAATTAGTGTGTTTTTTAATTAAGGAATGATTTAGTTTAGGCTGTCTTCTGACTGCATGCACCATCTGTTTAGTCTAGATGATTTTACAACTGATAGAACATTTTCCCTGAACACCAAGCTCAACTGGGTCTTTCTCTGATCTAATATGCACGAGTTAATTATGAGTGAATCTTCATTTTAATGGTTGATCACTATAGGTTACACCCCACTACAGTAAGTTACACCCCACTACAGTGGGTTACACCAGTGCAGTAGGTTACACCCCACTACTATACCTCCCACTAATTCCTCTGTTAAACACACACATGGCAGCAACAGAATATGAAAGATAAACATGAGAGTACATTTATTATTAACAAATGGTATACATTTATAGTACATGGTGTGACCTTTGGATTCATATTCCAAGTGGTCACTTGGACTCCTTTTGGCTATTCAGCTTCCACACCAACCCTTAGAGGATTAGGTGTCCAACATTCCCCCCCTTAATCCAAAGGGTTATGTATGAATCCAAGAAGGGAGCTGTAATACAAAATGTGCAAAAATGCATGGTAGCACTAAGCTAAATGTGTTCTCTGAAATGTTGGTATAAAGGGTGGTAGTTTAAGGATTACCACCAACACTGGAATGCTTAGTGCAGTTCCCAAAATTCTTCCAAGTTTGGCATGAAGCTCAAGTCTTCTTCTAGAGGAAGTGCTTTTGATGTTTTGAAGATGGAAAACTTCAACCATGAAAGGGAGGTCTCACCCCGCATAAAAGGGAGAACCTCAAACTGAAAAGGGAAGTCTTAACCTATGATGGTTTAAGGATGACCAACAACTCTGGAATGCTTAATGTAATTCCTGTAACTCTTCCAAAACTGACAAGAAGATGAAGTCTTCTGCTAGAGGAAGTGTCTCCAATTATTTGAAAAGGAATCACCAACTGAAGGCATGCTCAGAGGCATCCTTATCTCTGGCTACAACTCTAAATATAGTATGGCAGGTTGTGGCTTAGGCTCGCTTGATGTGGCGTTGAAGCTTGTAGATTACCATCATTTCCCCCCATGTTGGATACAAGGTGAGATGATGGAGAAAACTCAACTGCAAGACTGTTCAATACTCTAGAACAAGTTCTGACATGTGACTGGAATATCTTCTTGGCTGTTGATGCCCATTGACAAGAAGTGATCCATCCAAGATGAATCTTTGTTCTTGTAGTGGGCTTGTTTCTGAAGCATCTATGTGAAGAATGGGTGTTTTTATGACAATTCTCACATGGATGAAGATCAAAACAATGATCTTTCATATGGCCAACTCAGTCATAGTGTTGGCATTTCACAATCTGCTGTTGTTGCTGTGAAATAGAAATAGAATCTAAAACAGCTAAAGGTGAACTGTCATGAGGATAAAGTGAAGATGAACCGTCCCGAATAAATCCAGCACTTTGAAATTGGATTGGTTTTGAGTAATCTGGAATATGAAAGGACACGTCCTTGTCATATCCAAGACTAGTTCTGTGCTTGTTGCAGACAAGCTCTTCCCAAGGTCTGATGATCGACTTGGGAAGTGCAGATTGAATTTCTACATTTGCATGTACAACTGTTGATTTATCAATTGTAACATTATTGTCTTGTTGTTTATGGGAGTCTGTTTCATTGTTTTGAACAGAAACAGGTTCATAATGATGACTCCATTGTTGTAATTCTACTTGCTGTAGCTGAGATTCAAGCTGCAAAAATTCAATCTCGTCATGTACATATTGTAAACACCTGTGAATATCGGTGAGAAAATTGTTTCTGATTTTGATTGTTTTATCCATAGTAGAGAGTATCAGCTTGTCCAGTAACTCTAATATTGCACCAATTGGAGCCATTTTTAACCTCAAAAAATATAGTAAAATAATGAGGACCTCAACGCACTCCAAAGTCTAATATAATTCCAAGACAAAGAAGCTCTCAATAGTCTCCAATCTCCAAATTAGTTCAAATATCCAAAACCCCACATGCTATAACTCTTCTGCTAAACTAAACATGATGTTCATAAATAAGAATTTCACCACACAAGATATTGACTACACCAATCCTTTCCCACTCTAGCCCTTTTTTTTTTTTTACAGTTATGTTGATGTAGAATGAGCAACAATCATAGGATTTTAAGAGACAAATATCTTAATATATAAATCCCGATAAAAAGAGAAAGGGAACAATGCTTGGAACTATGGATTCAAAACCTCCATCGATGCAATGGAAATGGGCAAAGCGACATTTGTGATTTCTGTGCTCTTTATACTTTTCTGTGGTGTTCCTAACAGTTTTAAGTGACAGGCTTCACTGAATTCAACAATCACATATATTAATGGAGGACAATTTCTTTCAGCAGTTGAAGATTCAGATCTCAGCAGAACTTGGTATGATGATACACCATATATTTTTGGAGCTGCTGATGGGATAACTATTTCTAATGATCCCAAGACTAGTATGTTGTACTCTAACAGTGTGCCACCATATATTGCACCGCCAAAAGTTTATAGTACTGCACATTCCATGGGTCCAGTGAACGATATTAACTAGGAGTTTCAATGCGCAAAGGCTGCTGGAGATTAGTCAACACAAAAATTCAATGTAATGCGTAGAGAATAAAATTCTCAATCAAATTTGAATGGACATCCTGAAGTCTGTAAGCACATCCTACTTACACCTTCTGTTTATAATTTATTTATAAATGCCCTAGTGCACTTAATAGCTACATCCCCTTGCCTCTGTTTGAATTCCCAATCCTTATAGCTGAATTCTTTCGCCATGGATCACATGGAAGGAAAACATGCTCCCGCACCTTTGGCACATCCCTCTCATGCCGGCTCTGGTGACATGCGCTATGGGAGGAGGTAATTATGATAACAGATATCAAAAGGGAAACAATACAACGTGTCCTTGATATTGGAACAAGGAATGGACTATTCCCTCATGCACTTGCAAAGCAAGGATATTTAGACTTGAATGGAATAGATTACAGTGAAGTGGCTGTGGAATTGGTTAGAAATCTTGCTGTTCAGGATGGATTTACCAATATCAACTTCCTGGCAGATGATGTATTGGAATCCAAACTATAGAGACAATCTAGACTTGTCAATGATAATGGGACTTTAGATGCAATTGGACTTCATCGTGATGGTGCAGTTAAAAGGATTATGTATTGGGGTTCTGTTTCAAAGCTCGTGGCTCCTGGTGGTTTACTGGTTAAAGTATGGGAAAAGTATCGAAGAGAAATCATATGGGAGCAGCGACAGGACTATGGGCTATCATACCATGGGTGTATGGGAGCAGTGTATGGACCTAGGAGTAGTGTATGCATATCATGCCATCACCTTTCTCATGTCACTCCATAGTCGGCCTTCAATTGCTATACCTCACGTGAACAAAATTGCTTTTTGCTCAATGAAGTAGTATATTGGTCACAGGATCAAATCAGCTGGAAGGTCGATGTCTAGGTTTGCTTCTTGAGAAAATAGGGATCGATGTCTCAATGACAATGGCAGCTACCATGGCTCAAGGTGCTTGAGAAAATTGGGATGATTGTCCCAATGTCAATGGCAATAGTAATAGCAGCAATGGAGTGAATTCTTCCCATTCTTCCTCTCGAGCACCCAATTACATATTTCTATATGGAGACTCAAGGTCTGATGCTCCCAAGAATACACATAGCCTTTTGGGGTTGTAGATCAAGCAAGCTTGGCTGCTTGGCAGCCACTTGTATTCATTTACTACAGGAGGTGTCAGGAGTGCTGCGGTTAAACTGAATGATTTTGGACATGCTATTTCTACAAATGATTTTATAGGTATAACAAGGTTGCTGGATGAATTTGACCGAAGATAATATTTTTATGATCTTTATGAGAGAAATATAGTGGAGGTTATCTCTGAGAGGGGCAAGCTCTTGTAATCTTATATTTACCACCGACCAGATGTGAATCCATCAAATTTAATACCAACTGGTGATTGGCTGGGGCAGTGATGCAATACAGTGAAGATAGGCAACAACACTGAAAGACCTAGAAAATGCCTTGAGTGTGCACTGATGATTCTACTAGATTCCTCCAATATACCAAGAGTTACACCAGGCGTTACACCATATTATCAGGCAGAGGGCAGAGAACTCAAGAATATGGAAGACTGCAAGATATGCAAGACAAATTGCTAAAAAAAATGGCAGAAGGGAGTTACAATACAGAAAATTAATTTAAGACCTGCTCACCTAGGTATGAGGGAAATATGTCAGTTTTTCTATATCAGGAAAATGGGCAAAGCTGCAGGACAAGCATGCATAGAAGGGCCACAGAAACAAGTGGCTCACAGTTGAGCAGGGCATGAGATTGCCTGCTCTGATACCATGTTAAACACACACATGGCAGCAACAAAATATTAAAGATAAACAGGAGAGTACATTTATTATTAACAAATGATATACATCTATAGTACATGGTGTGACCCTTGGATTCATATTCCAAGTGGTCTCTTGGACTCCTTTTACATGTTCAGCTTCCACACCAACCCTGAGAGGATTAGGTGTCCATCAGTTCGAGCTAGTTTAACTGATTTTAACTCAGTTGGGCTAAATTAAATAATTACAACTAAAAGTAAACTCAACTAGTGCTCCTAATTTTAGGAGACACTCTACATGACTCTAGTTAGACCCTCGACTCAAATTAACCTAGTTAGCTATTACAAGTTGTCATGAGATGTCGAATTACAATATTTATTCCCAATTTAATTCAAGTACAAATTAAACTAGGATTTTCTTTCTTGATGTTATTTTTAACATTTCATGTTGTTATTTTCAGCATAAAATGAACTATTTCATTGGCTTTGGTATATATTTTAATTGAACCCTTTGTCCTTGCTTACTTTCATGGTTGTTGTTACTTTGCGAACTATTTTTTAGATTAGTTAATGATTCTTTCTATCTATGTCTGTGTCTTAATTAAGATGGTATCATTAATTTTCTTCTAAAGGCTCACTCTATCATTTCTCCTCTATGAAGGTTCTTTATACAAATTTCAATTGTGTGTTTCACAAAGCTAACATAACTGATTATCTCAAAAGTATATGCATGCTCTCTTATGTTGTTTATTGCAGCAAGGGAAAATATTTAAGATAACTATAATGACAGTCAGGTTGATTTCATAGATGGGGCTCCTATCTGAAATTGTGTGAGGTCTAGTCCGGACTTCATACAGGGGAGACCAATTTGTGTTGGCAGACATCCAACATTGTCAAAAATACATTTTAGGTATATCATACTTAGGAATTTGAAAAAAAATGCTAAACAGATACCACTATTAAAAAAAATAGTAAAATAATGAATAATAAGTATGGATTTTCAAAAGAGCAATGGCATGAGTAGGACAATTTATTCTTTGTCCCAATCACACAATAAAGCTATCCTTCTCTTGGGGACTAGTACAGTAGTAAAATAATCTTACTGAAGGATGTTCCCTTCTTTGGGGACAAATTCTTGCTCTAGACTCTAGATCATTAAGGATTCACAACTTGTTATCTATAGCTTAATCAAGGACATTTTCCCAAAAGACTTGGGTTTAAAGGATATTCTTAAGAATATTTGGAGGATCTTAAATTTTTTTCTTTCTTATGCATTCCACTATATATTGAGACAACTTTGTTGTTTAATCGATTCCCTGGCTAAAGCTAGAACCTCATTAACACAAGGAACATTAAGAATAAATGATACTCAAGTTTCAAAACCCCTTCCATAGTCTCTGATGTGAAAATTTTCTCTGGTATGGGAGTGCCATGTGGCACCCAAATGCGGGTTGGATCATGAAATTGCCTTTATGAACCAAGGTGATCTATAGGTAAACATCCAACCTCTAGCATTATTACTATGCAAGTTATGGATGCACTATTCATTGAAGGGTTTCAAATATTCCTTGATTCCATTGATTATATAGATTATTTAAATTATTAGAAGAAGTAATATTTGTGAGGTACTTTCAAACTTTGGTAGTGAAAATGGGATTATGAGCTTTAATGGAACCATGTTTCATATTTTATGGTTTGGTTTGGGTATATTTCTCTGGTGTGAAAACAATCTTGGTGATGAAATTCATATATTTGATATGATGTTGGTTGAATATTAAGAGTGTACTCATAATCATGCAACTAAGTATATAGTGAGATTGTTAGCACTCCATACTTTTCCTAGGATGAAAAATAAACTGTAGAGGTAACCACAAATTTTTTTAAAAGTTGTGATCTATCCCTTATAGCTTCAGAGAGGGATCTCTCTATATGATTTTTAATCTTAGTGTTTATGTTTTACACTAGTTATGAAAGATCAAGATATATTTTTTAAAGTTTTGGTTGTAAAATGGAAGGAAAGTCAATTGGGCATGGAGTCATAATGTCTTTAGTAATATTTTAAAATAAACAAAGGAACATAAACAGTGCAAGATAGGCAAACTCTTGGATCTCTTAGAGCTATTTTAGTGTGGATGAGATGAAAGAATCAGGATAAATTAAATATAGATCAAACACAGATGAATTCTATACTTAATATTAGAAAGAAAACATTAAGATTGCTTAACAAGCTAGAGCAGAGTACTACAAGTAAATTCATCTCTTAATATTATTGTAACAATTTAAGAGGGAACATTCATGTGAAACTCGAAAGAAAAATATATTTACAAAGAGAGAAAAATCACCATTTTCTTGAAACAAGAATACTGAAATGAAACTGCCTCTGTGTTACTGAATTGATTACTTCAAAATATATTTTGATGAGCCTCATCATTGGGTAACTATATGGACCTTAAAACACCTCCAAGCTTACTAAAATAAACTCTTCTCATAATTCCTTATATTTTTTAATTATATTTTTCTTAATGAGATGAGTAAAAGTAAGATGCTATTTCTAGTGGTCTAATGTGCATTGGTTGCAGGTTTTTGAGAGCAAATCATGGAAATTTTGGCTAATTAAGGCAGAAACTTGAATGACACAAGGAGGAGAGATTATAGGAGATAGATCCTCCTCACTAAATCCTCACTGATTTGAATATTCCTCAATCAACTCACACTAGCTCGAAGTTGCAAGCAGTCAAGTCATGGAGATCATTGGGAGTTGAGCTAGTGACAGTTAAGAACCAGTTCATCTTGAGTTTGGAAGCCAAGTCACCCTATATTTAAGGAAGTTGTTGGACACTTAAATTGTATAAATAAGGAGGCCTAGAGCCTCATTAGGATTCAGATTTTCTATATAAGAGCACTAAGCATTTTCAAGTTAAAGTTTTGTGGCAAAACATTGTTATGTAAATTTTCTGATATGATAATGAGAATGAGAATTTCCTTGATCTAGCATTGAGTTGACTCAGAGGGCTGAAGCTCTTGGGTTAGGGCCCAACCCTAGTAGCAGAGATTCCTCTTATTTGTACATGTATGCTTAGGTTATTTCATAGATTAATTGTTGAGTTGATTTTAGCATTGTCTCGTTGCAGGTAGTGGTGAAGTTGATTAGTTTGCTTCCATTTGTGCATAGCTTTAGTAGTAGCTTTAGAAAGATAAAGGAATACCAAAAAGGATGATAGAAGGTGGATTTGGCCTCACTCCTCCCTTCAGGGACCATGGTTTGAGGAAAATCTCCTATTCATCCCCAAAAAGACAAAATTCTTATATCTTATGGAATTTAGGGTTTTCTACTACTTAGGCCAACATCTTTTCAGTTTTCAAGAATAGGCTTATGTTGTTATTTCTGATATCTCCAACTTTGTATTAGATCTCACGGTGTTTCATAATATTCGTTAAGTATTTCCATGCATGAACTAGGCAACTAAATGGTGTAATTCTGTTTTCTTATGATTAATTGAAAATCTTCCTTGTTTGACATGATTCATGGGTAAGTGCTAGTGATGTATGTATTGCAGGAGTTTTCAATAGTGTAGGAATATCTCATGCTAGAAACCCCAGCCTAACCTCATCCATCCATTATCACCAAAAGACACTAATTCCATCAACCAATTCATCATTCCATAACAACAACTTTCCAGGTTTGTTGAGTAAATCCAACCATATTACAAACTTTGGTTTGAGCTCTGAGGAATTCCTAGCCACTCCCTTGCCGTATTTCTTCCATCATTCACCTTCCCTAATCCATATACCACCTTCCAACTCACTCCTATTGCTCTTGGCCGGATCCTGTAGCAATACAGGGGATCCTGTAGGAAGCATTAGGACATCCTGTAGGTGCATTAGGGCATCTTGTAGGATGACGTGTAGTGGCCTAGTTTGAGGCTGATTTGTGGAAAAATCATCCAGGAATATAGGGGAAGACCCCTACTTGCCTCCCAAGCCATCTAGCCTTTCACCACCATCTCTAACCCACCTGCCACAATTCAAGAAGATTTAGCATTCATATTTTCACAAAAAAGGACAAAAAGGAAAAAAGAGTTATTACGTTCATTTCAGTTTTTCATTAATGCAGTAGACAATATTGCCATTCTTCCAATTAGGACAAAATTCCCCTTTCTTCATTGGTAATCAAACTTCTTCTGAATCAATAGAAGGATGGTTTGAGAAACCATAGTGGTCTATCACCAGCTCAGAAGTGACAAAGAGTGGACCCATCACATCTACTTGTGTATACAACACTGTCACCTCCAAGTTTGTACGAACCCCAAGTTGATAAAGTAAAGTTGATAGCCCTAGGAGTTGCAACATTTTTTCTGCAATACTGGTGGTCATCACTTTTTGGATCCATTGGCGGGGAGGTGTCTAAGCGAGATGTGATTTCTACTTTCTTTCTTCCATCTCTTTCATTCTGCTATTAGATTAATTTACGCAAAAGTAATTGTAAGTTGGTTTTCTTTCTTTTCCATTCTGCAAGTGAGACCTCATTCAGCAGTTAGTTTCCATTCAGTTTGTTAGTTCAATTTTGCAATTAATCTCAAAGATTGAAAAACAAAAAATAAAAAAAAAAACTTATTTCATGCCTCGTAGGAATAGGGATAACTTAAGAAATTTTCTACCAAATACCCCCACTACTTCAAATAGCCAACCTTCCCTCTTCTCCAGTGGCTGTGAATTGGAGGAACCCTTAGGCGAGCAACCAGATATTTTTGAAGAGCCTATAGGGGGAGAAGAAGAAGGAGAACCCATTCTAACTGACCTAATGGTTGACAATAGAAATGACAGAGGAGATAGAGAAAGAATTTAGGGTGTTTTTCCCATTAAAGAAACCAATGGGGATGCCAAGATGAAAAACATAAGCCCTTCTGCTCTTCCTCACTTCCATGGTCTGACCTCAAAAGATCTAGATACTTTCTTGTTTGATTTCACTGTCATATGCAGAACTTACGATTACACCACTAATGATCAAAAGTTGAAATTATTCCCATCCACTCTCAAGGATTTAGCTATGCGCTGGTTCATGGGTTTACCTAGGGATAACATCACAACTTGGGCTTAGATTCAACAAGCCTTCATCAACAAATATCGGGACTACTACAGGTCCAAAGACACGAAATATGAAATTTTTAGAATGACCTTGGGGCATGATGAATCCCTAGAGGATTATGAGGAAAGATTTCAAATTAGCTACAAAAGGACCAGGTGCACACTTGATCCTGAGTCACTGAAGCTAGTCCTACTCAGGGGGGTTAGGGAAGATCTTCGGGATACCATAAACCTGCTAGTAGGAGGGGACATCTACCAACTAACCTATGAAGATATCAAGACTATCTTTAAGAACCATTATAGGGTAGCTAGGAAAAAGGGTAGGGGTAATCAACCAATGGCTAGCTCATCCTCTTCCAACACATCCATAAAAGGTGAAATTGGAAATATGCTGGAAGATTTCAAGAGTGAAATACTGCAAACCCTTTCCCTACAGATGGACACTACGCACATCAAGAGAAAGCATGAGGAATCAGGGACAAAATTAGCCATCTTCTACCCTATATGCACAAGGAGGCACCCTAGGAATGAATACCCATTAAACCTTATAGAAATCTGCTCGATCTATGAAGAAAACCACTCCACAGACATGTGCCCTTCTCTACCTAGAATAAAATTTGTGTATCAAGGAACTGAAGGGGTGACTTAACAACTCTGCTACATAAATCAAAGGAGGCCTCGAGGACCTTGACTGTACCAGTAAGGCATGCAAGGGTCATCCTATGCATATTACAACCCTAACCAAAAAACATTCATTCCCTCTTGGGCCCCCTTGCTCATCCATCCTAGTCTACGCCTTCTCCTTGTTATTTTGCACCTCAGTACCATTCCCAGCCGACCAACTAGCCATTTCAGCCATATACTCCTCCATAGCCTCAGTGGAATGCACCATGCCAAGGGTGGAGGCCCTCATATAGCAATTATCTAGCTTTATTGCCTCCACCTCCTACTCAACCACAACTTTTACACCCTGCTCCACCTAAACAACCTCAGATGCCTACTGTCACGCGGAATCAGTCGATCTTGTGGACAAGACAGACCTTCCTAAAATATAATGAAGACCTAATGACAAACAAACCAACCAAGCACTATCTTTCTCTAAATGCGCTTTATAAGTAATGGGAAACAAGTGTGTTTAAGGGCCTACCTCATGTCCAATGCAAGTTCGGAGATGCCTTCGCTTCTTTGATCCAAGTAAGTTCCTTTGTCGAAAACCTGCAAGCACAAACAAGGCAAACAATTAAATAGCACCTGAATATCCAATATTATAAAACATATTTAACATGAAAGTCAAGGAGTCCATGAAACAAATAGCATAAGATACTTGTTGAGAAAAATGAGCTTGATTGTATTAATTCAAAAGAAAAGAACCTTACAACCTTTGCCTTGACGCTGTACAAGCTCCTTCCAGGGTCCAACAAGAAGTCTCCTCTACTTTGACAAGCTTCACTCACTCCCTAATGGGGCCAAAAAGGTATGTGATCTCTCCTCTTAAGCTCAAATAGGAAGTCTTGATTTCACTAGCATTTACCCTCAAAAGTTCAGCTTCTAACCTCCCTGGCCACTGACCCAATGCCTCAATTTATAGTGCAATGGAGATCAGTTACCAGCTCCTCCTTCAAAGGGATAGAGTCCTCCTTCAAAGGGATAGCTCCTCTCAACAAGGGATTAGTTCCTCCTATGATGGGATGCATGAACCACTTGGAGCGAACAATCCACGTAACAATGCTTCTAGAAAACTCTAGAATTAACCCAAGATGAGTTTTTTAAGATAAAGATTGCGCCTTTTGACTTTTACAGGGGTACGCACCTTCCCCTTTACATACATAGCGTATAAGTACGCAGATACCTTGAACAAAAGGTGCGGGCCCGCAGGCAAAAGTAAGAGAAAGTGCGGAACCAGAGTTACAATGCTTTTTTGATGTCTTTCTCTCTTTTCTCAAGCTTGTTTTGAAGAGCTGAGGTTTAAGACTTGCTTAGGAAGCTGGTATAGGTGATGATAGGCCTACACCAACTGCAAATAATCAAGGTGACGATATTTTTGTGTAACACTCCCCTCAATTCAATCTCAATAGTTTTCCCATAGTCATGTCACAGGGCCTAACCTTTATTAGCTTCATCACAGAGTTTTTTATAAACATAGAGATTGATATCTTTAGTCTATGAGCATAATTTCATTATTGTATGGGAAGGTTCCTCGGTGGAAAGTTATTAATAAATGAGTAGGTTCTTCAGACCACAAGCTTCCTAGTGGTATTTCTCATCCTTAAGCAAACCATTACTCAATCTCAATAACTTTAATTCAATCATCTTTTATAACGGCGGTCCCTTGTTTCAGAGAGAATCACATATCTAAATCAGGAGAGCAATCTTATTATGACACGAGAAGATTCTTCAGTGGAAAGATATTGATGAATCAATAGGTTCTTCATACCACAATATTCCCAATGGTTTCTTTTGTCCTAAGGCAATCCACTCTTAATGGTTTCTTTAGCCCTAGACAATCCACTACTCAGTTACAAGAGTAGGAGAGCTCAATATGAAAATATGGGAAGGTTATTCAGCTGGAAAGCTACAAATAAATTAGTAGGTTTTTTAGACCACAATATTTCCAGTGGATTCCTAAGGAAAGCCACACTTGGTGGTTTCTTCAATTCTCAAGAAACCACAAGAGGATGAGAGTAAAACATGGGAAGGTTCCTCAGCTACAAAATCTACCATGGGAGAACAATGATCACCCTTGTTAGGTATTTATTTAGAGAGTAAAAGCACCAATGTTCCCAACCTAAGGCCATACTTCATGTTTCCTCAGCCACCCGAAGTACCTGAATATCTTTGTCTCTTGTTCAGTAGCTTCTTCAATCCACAAGCTTCCCAGTGGGTTCTTTAGTCTAAGGCAAACCACTCTTGGTGGCTTCATCAGTCCTTGGCAAGTCACTTCTCTCTATCCTCCACCAACAAACCCTATTGGCTTCTTCAGCTAATCTATTTTCAATATGAGTTCTCCCTCTATGTTGAATTTCCTTTTCCTATTCCCTTCCTCTTCGTGAGGAATATCTTCCTTTATTTTCCTCTGCACTGACTATGCCCCTTCTGAATGGAAGAATGTTACTATGAGCCTTGTAGCATCCCCTCTCTACCGTGTGACAACCATTTTCAGTCGCGTGGGCATACACCCATGCCACATGTCCTCAAGTTCAACCAAGGTGGTTATGTCATTTCTGAGTGGTGGTGGGGATGATGTTGTGCCAGCTCCCCTTCCAACAACCCCCCCCCCCCCCCCACCCACCAAATTTCATGTTGGTTGACTTCAATGTCCCCACTGCCAATAAAATCAATTGCCATTATTTTATTTTCCCTTTTTCCCTTATGAATTTATATAAGGTCAGCACGGTCCCTTTGTCCTCTTGACCAACTCCATTAATTGATATGATCAAACCAATTTAAAGCATACCTAACATCCGTTCATGGCTATCATAAAGCATGTCAAGCTTCCTTCAAATCCCAAGCAACCTCCTTCCTCAAACTCTGGAATCTATGTCCTAATTCTTGGGCCTTTTCAATTATAATCAAAGTATATGAAATATTTACAATGAAGGGGAATTAGCCTGGGGTTATCATATACCCCTCCCCCTTGGAGGAACATTTTCCTCAGTGTTCTATGACCGAAAACAAAATAGAACATGCTTTCAACCCAAGCACAATTGATTTGGAGATTTATATACACATCTTTATACAACATTTACAAGATTCAATTACATTTGCCTCAACCATCAAACAAAAATGAAATGTTGCCTGCATCCAATCAACCATTTCTTAATGGCCCTTTTGCAATCTTTTGGTGCTTCTGATGCACCTAATTCATCTTGGATTCGTTCCTATTCTCTGGAGTGTTTCTTGCCTCCAATATCCAAATTTTTATCCTTTCTCCTTCAACAAATAGTTCCCAACTCATTGTTTCCCGAGAAACCCCCAATGTGCTTCTGATTCCAATCAGACATCCTCATGACCCTTCAAAAACCAACATCATCATCCAACACCCCCCTTCTCTACGTCCCAGTCCCTTAGGCAATCTAATCCCCCTTCCATGCAGTACCTCACCTTCCAAGTTCAAGCATCCCCTTCTCTACTTCTCAATCCTTCAGGCAATCCATTCCTTGGCAAGGCTTCATCGCATCAAAAGTATTTCATAACCAAGGCAAATTCCCGCATTAACACTTTCATACTGCCCATAGCATGCTTCATGGTAATCAGTGGGAACTATTGGGTGTTATTGTTCCACAATGACCTTGCTCCTGAAATATTCAATTAGTGTGTCGCTACACACTCTGATATCTTCAAGATGTTTCTATTCACCTTGCATCCAAGTCCATTCACCCAAACCGAACAATTTCCATGCTTTCCTACATCATGGCACACAATTCTCCATAAAACTCATCATAAAATATTTGCAATAAATTTAAATCATACCTCATTGTCAGCTTCCAGGCGGAGAAAACCCCATTCCAGGTACTCTACCTATATGTATTGCAAAAGATAACATATGTGTCACATCATTTAAACAAGGATCCATTTTATGGCTAATAGACCTTTGATCATAGCCTTATGCATTTCCTCTTCCTAATGTAAACATAGGCGCAATGTGAGAGTTATAATCGCATTATATTACAACATAAATAAGATTGGGCTACTTCTTGCCCAATTGATTCATCACACAACTAGGAATCATGTTGGATAACTTCTCATGTCATCCATACACTAAGCAACTACAATCCTCCATCCTTCCACAAGAATGATTCATGACAAAACCTGTCAGTCACAATGGAATTCATATGGGTATATAAACATTAACATGATTATAAACATATCTTGTCTGTAAATAAAGTCAAGGTTCAAAGAAATTCCTTTGTGTCATTTTCACGACTGCCACAGCCCTGCCCATTATCCCATGGACCAAATCAGACCACTTGGTGGTCATACTTTTGTCCACCTAGTTATGGATAACATGCATTGTCAAATGCTAAAAGAAATCAAAGTCTAAATGTTAGATCCCTATAATACTAATGTAACCCCCTTATTGTTATTTTTGTTCCCATGTAGTCCCCATATTGTTATTATTGTGCCCCCTAGAAGCCCACTATTTTTATTGTCGTGCCCTTACATTATTATTGTTATGTAGGCTTTGATTATATTGTGACCCCTTAGACTACTATATATACCAAGGAGGTCTTGTCATTTGTATCATCCAATAATTGTTAATTTATGTGATGTAAATGAGGTTTCCCCCTCGAAGAGGCTAATTTTCAATTTATTTATCTATCTTTTCTTTTTTTGTGTGAATTGGTTGCATAACATTTGATATGAGAGCTTTAGATTCTAGAGTTTCGCTTCTTCAAACAGATCATCTTAGAATTTTTGCTATAACCTTTTTTATACAATGATTTAGAAGCTGAAATTTCGACTACGTGGAGCTGAAATATTGGTGAACTTCGTGTAAAATTTCATATCTTGGTTCACTATATTTTCTGAGATATGGTCCGAAGAACTTAGGGTTTTTGCATGCTCCAAAATTCAGTCTCAAATAGGTGACCTAGGGAAAATTCTCATAACTTTCTTTTTGAGCATAAGATTTGAATTTGATAATATGTGAACAAAATTGTACAAACTTTAGTTTCTCTTGTATCAATTTCAGGGCCAAAGGCTGAAACAATGACAAAGGGCATCCCATAAAACTTTGCTCTGCTGAACTAGTCCATAATAATGACATCGTGGGAGATTTGGCATAACTTTACCTTGAAGAATTCAACCTTGGTCTGACTTGTGGAATTGGAAATAAGACTCAAAGGGATACCACAAGAAGTAATTTCAAACCTTGGGAGGCTTAAATTACATAGCTACAACGGTTTCAAGATCAAGCTCCTAAAAGCAAGAAAAAGGTGTGTATTTTTTAAAAAAATTGCATAACTTTTGTTTGAAAAATGAGTTTAAAGTGATTCAAAGGGCATAGTGAAACATATATATCATTTTTTGATTCCAAAATTCCTTGAAAAAATAAAATGGATACACCTATTAAGCAACCAAAAATATCTACTATGATGCATGAAGAAGAGGAAGAAATACAACATGATATATCAAATTTACAAGACCAAATGCAACAAATTTCTCTCTCACATAGAGTAACAAAAAATGAGTTGGAAGCTAAGATGGATGGTTTAGAACGTGGAAGGTTTGAAGGATGGTTTAAAAGAAGACATGGAATTTTTAAATTAGACATGGATGCGATAAATATAAAGTTGGAATGGTTGAAAAAGTTGTTGTATGAAAGGCTTCCTAGTGGTGACACAGTAATCCATGAAAATCATGTTGAGGACAACATGAATATGAATTATAATTTTAGAGACTCCAACATTGGGTTTAAGGCCCACCACATTCCAAATATAGATATGAGGAAGTTTGATGGAAATGATTTGGTAACATGGCTACTATAGATGGAGCAATTATTTGATCTACAAGATGTGTCACACACAGAAGAGGTACGCATTGAATATTTATATTTATAACAAAATTAGTTGTGTGGTATTGATGCCTTTGTTCTCATAAATCAATTATCACTTGGACAATTTTTACAGAAGAATTGGTAGCACATTATGAGGATATAAAGAGAAATACCTTCTTTAGCCAATTGATAAATCTCAAACAAAAGGGTCCAATGGTGGAGAACGTTGAGGACTTCAAAGAAAATGATATTCCTTAGGAGCATAGGATTGATGTCTTCATAGGGAATTTAAAGGATGACATCCAACATGAGGTTCGCCTTTGGGAACCTAATTCATTGGAGAAGGCATTCAAGGTGGCAAGAAAAGTTGAAAGCAAAATTATGGCAACAAGGAAGTCTACCACTCACAACTATAAAGATGGTAGTGTTACTACTCCTAACCTCCCACAACATACAAGGTTGACACAACAATAATTAGAGGAAAAAAGAGCAAAAGGGCTTTGTTGCATTTGTGATAGAAAGTATAGTAAGAGTCATAAGTGTGCTGAGAAGAAATTATTTTACATAGAATGTGAAGAGGAGGAAGAAAAGGAACAAGAAACATCAAAAGAAGAGGATATACACCAGGAACCAACTCCAAAGAAAGAAGAAATGAATCTAGCAATATCTTGTAATGCATTGGCATGAATTACCACTCCTAAAACTCTCAAGATAGAAATATATATCAAGAAAAAAAAAGGTAATAGTGTTGATCGATTTCGGTAGTACTGATAATTTTATTCATTGTAAGATAGCCAAGGAATTGAGTTTCTTTCTATGTCCAACACCAAAGTGTCAAGTGATGGTTGCAAATGGAGGAACTACAAATTGCTTAGTTAAGTGTCATAATATCAATCTAACCATGAGGGAATATGTATTGAATATTCCAATGCTTTCCATCCCAATGGGTGGTGTTGATGTTGTATTAGGAGTCCAATGGTTACATTCTTTTGGGATGATAGATTTTAATTTTCAAGAACTTTTCTTGAAATTTTACTGGGAAGGAAAGGAAATTGAATTAAGGGGCATCGTATCGAAACCAGGGAAGATAATTAGCTATAATGGTATGACAAAGATTTTGAAGAAAGAACAACGAGACATAATTGCACAATTATTCTCACTAGATGTTCAAACATCGAAATCATCTATTTCTCCAGATCACTAAAGAATCTTGGACAACCATTCCAAGCTATTTGAGAGTCCCAAAGGCCTCCCACTTATTGGTGATCATGATCATGATATTCACATGATTCCAAGAAGTGTTCCTCCAAACATCAAACCTTATACATATTCCTATGCCCAAAAGAGTGAAATTGAACATATAATTATAGGAATGCTAGAGGTAGGTATAATTCAACCTAGCCAAAGTTCTTTCTCTGCTTCAATAGTATTGGTACACAAAATGAATGAATCATGGTGTATATGTTTGTATTATAGGGAGCTCAACAAGCTCACTACTAAAGATAATTTTTCCATTCCTATCATTAATGAATTATTGGATGAATTACATGGAGCAATTTACTTCACCAAGTTGGATCTTCGTTCAGGATATCATCAAATTAGAATGAAGACTGAAGACATTCTGGGGAAAAAAACAAAAAACAAAAACACAAAAAACAAAAAACAAAAAACAACAACAACAAAAAACAAAAAACAAAAAACAAAAAACAAAAAACAAAAACAAAAAAACAAAACAAAACAAAACAAAATAAAAAAACAAAACAAAACAAAAAACAAAACAAAACAAAAAACAAAAAAACAAAACAAAACAAAAAAACAAAACAAAACAAACAGAAAAACATTCAGAACCCATGAAGTTCGTTATGAATTTTTGGTCATGCCTTTTGGCCTTACTAATGCACTTTCGGCATTTCAAGGTTTGAAGAATTCCATTTTCAAACCCTTCCTTAGAAAATTTGTGTTAGTATTTTTTGATGATATACTAATCTATAGCAAGACTTGGAAGGATCATGTTCAACGTGTTGAGAGGGTGATCAAAATATTGGAGGAGAAACAATTGTATGCAAAAACTTCCAAATGTTTCTTTGGGGTACAGGAGGTGGAATATTTGGGTCATATTGTATCTCATGGAAGTGTTAAGTTAGATCCTAAAAAAATTAAAGTCATCAAGGAATGGAATATCCACACAACCCTAGAGCATCTTCGAGGATTTCTCTGGGTAACAAGGTATTATCGTAATTCTTTTAAGAATTATGGGAAAACAGCAGCACCTCTAATAACATTACTGAAGAAAGATGAATTTTTTTGGACTCCAGAAGCAACTAGGTCCTTTGAACATCTTAAAGAGTCAATGTGCCAACCTCTAGTTTTAGCTACTCCAGACTTCACAAAAACCTTTATGGTGGAATGTGATGCCCCTAGAAATGGAATTGGTGTCTTATTAATGCAAGAAAGAAGGCCCATTGTTTTTTAAAGTCGTTCAATCAAGGGAAATTATTTACATAAACCTATTTATCAGAAGGAAATGTTGGCAATACTATATGTCACGAAGCAATGGCTCCTTTACCTAATGGGAAGAAACTTCAAGGTAAAGCAGATCATGATAGTCTTAAATAATTTTTGGAACAAATATTATCTTCAGAAGTGCAGTAAAAATGGGTCACCAAGATGTTGGGCTATGAATTTGAAATCATCTACAAAAAAAGTAATCAAAATGTTGTTGCAAATGCACTCTCAAGAAAGGATGATAAGGTGGAAGCATTGCTCTATGTCATTTCTATTATCCAACCTGACTGGATAACTGAAGCAAGGGAGGAATGGAAGAATGACGAAGAGGTGTCGACACTCATTCAAATTTACAACAAAATCTTAGTACATATGATACATTTATCTGGAAAAATGACTCATTATGGTACAAAGATTGCTTATATCTATGTAAGAATTCCCAACTCAAACAAAAGATTATTTTGGAATTGCAAACCTCTCCTTTAGGAGGGCACTTGGGATTTTTAAAAACATACC
>APFE031497830.1:0-35528 GCA_000404065.3 Pinus taeda
TATATATTTTTAAAAAATCGCTCCAGGATTCGCTCCCAAACCGGAAGCTTCAGAAAATGTCGCTCCCGCTTCGAAGTAAAAATGGACTCGACTAAAACACTATGAATCACCTAAGACCTTGACGATAAATTCCACCTTAGCTTTGGGGTGAGGCTAGAGGGAAAAACTCTACTGATTATCCGTGTTTAGAGACACAGCTGAATTAGTGAGACGAAAAACCTCCTAGGATGAAATTCATCGCGAAAATAATAGGCTTACCTAGGTTGTTACATGCACATATGGTCTTACTAGCATCATTTACATCAAAATTTTGCAGAATGGGTTTGCAACTCTAATACACTGACAATTGACAATGATGAATCTAGGATATTTGAGTGCTTGAACATGACAAAATCCTTTTGTGGAAAAATGTACTGCTATATGGTAGTTGACACAGAGTGGTCAACACTGGGTTTTCCCCTTGTGGTTTTTGTTCGGGCCTCTACCTTAATCTCTGGTGTCTTTTGTCTTTTGTGCACTGTGATCTTTATTTTCTTATACTTGAATGGTTAAATTGATAATTGCTTGATGAATAATAAAGAAAAGCTAAGAAGGAACAATAAATATCTTCGCAAGTAATTATCATGATAAAAAATTCAATCTTGCAATCGAATTTCAACAGCTAGAACTGTGAGAGGTTCTCTCTTTTTCTATGGTATTGTTGTAGTAGCTTCTGTAGTAGCACAAAATCAACAAAATATGCTGGAAGTAATGCCTAAACTACTAGTCGATTGGGTGTAGAATTATTGGTGAATGGGTGCATTGTGAAGGCACTCCTTGTCTGAAGGTCACCTGTTTGAAACCTCGTGGGTAGTCCCACCAGTCGAGCATTACCCAGAAAAAAGACCTAAACTACTAAAAGCAAATGAGATGTGCAGGACTGTTGGTTGCACTGGGGATGCTTTTGCATCACTATTGTACTTAGTGATCTCGACTGCTTGGACATTTTAAGTTGATTTCAATTTTGGTGCATTCTATCTTATAATAATTTTATGACAACCTTGGCTTGGAACAGACAGATGAGATCTTAGAGAAAAATATAAGTTTCCATATTGTTTACTTTTTGTGAAACTAGATATGCATGGGGGGATGCTTGAAACTAATTAGTTATATGATTTATTTTTATTTGATGACAAGGTTTTTTTTCCCTTGCAATGTTAAGTTGCATCATTAGCCCTTGTATATGGATGGGATAGAATTCATTGCATCGTGATGCTTTTTGTTGTTCATTGTTACATGTTTTCTTTTCTTTCAAGGGGAGTAACTAATTTTTTGATTTGAATTGCTTTATCTTTAGTTACAAGAAATTTGATTTCCATGACCATAGTGCTCGCTACAATGTTGTGAATTTATCCTTAGCTTCAAGAACTTATATAAATTAAAACTAAATATGTCTATAGTTGTTAAAATTGGCAACTAGGGCCAAACTCCATGTGGGTCATCTTATTAATGTCAATTGATATTTTTCTTGGATCCTTCTTATCGAGAGGTGTAGGATTGATCTAAAGATCATCCGATTTCGATAAGTATTCATGGAGATACGAATTTATTTGTGATATGGGACAATTCGTCATGGTCGGCCAGCGACCAAATAAACCCCACTTGTGCTCAACGTTTTAGTATAAATAGAGGTGCCTTGAAATTCATTTGGACACACATCCTCTTGGTGATCTCTTCCTCTCCACTTGTCTTTGGGTTTTGGTGGGAGGAGAGATCTAAAGAGGATATGTTTCCCTAGAGGGTGCCCTAGATCCTAACGCTATCATGGAGGAGATTTTAATGCAGTGAAGGAAGCCTACCTATATACAACTCTATGGAGAGCCCTACTTTGCCCTATACGCAACTCTATGGAGAGCCCTATGCTGCCCTATACACAGCTTTATGGAAAGCCCTACGCTGCCCTCTACACAGCTCTATCGAGAGCCCTACGCTGCCCTCTACGCAACCCTATGGAGAGCCCTACACTGCCCTATACACAACCCTATGGAGAGCCCTACGCTACCCTATACACAGATCTATGGAAAGCCCTATAATTGCAATAATGCACTCAGCTTCAATAGTACTCAAAGCAATATTATCTTGCTTCTTGCTCATCCAAGGGATCATGGAAGATCCCAAAAGTAAAGCATCCACCTGTAGTGTTTCTTGCATCTGTCTCACTGCCACCCCAATCAGAATCTATATATCTCACAAGTTGGATTTAATTACCAACATATTGAAGTAAATGATGTATGGTCCCACGAAGATATCTTAGGATGTGTTTGGTTGCTATCCAATGGTCATGCTTTGGCTCCATCTGAAATTCACTGAGGAAATTTACTGCAAAACAAATGTCAGGTCTAGTATTCACAAGATATATAAGGAGCCAATCAACTTTTTGTAGCAAGTAGGATCCACTAGACTAGAATTTGAACTCAACTTCTTTAGGTTAGTAATCATAGGAGTTGTCATTGACT
The DNA here is from genome assembly GCA_000404065.3 of Pinus taeda. Taxonomy (NCBI): domain Eukaryota; kingdom Viridiplantae; phylum Streptophyta; class Pinopsida; order Pinales; family Pinaceae; genus Pinus; species Pinus taeda. Next base: position 2,496 of record APFE031497830.1, read on the forward strand.
TGCTATCCATCATGTCAAATTTTTGTAGTATCTTGATCACATACATTCCCTGACCAAGATATATTTCACCTGGTTTCTACCAAACTTCAGTCCCAAATAGTAATGCATAATCGCAAGATCCTTTATGTCAAATTCGGCTGCCAACTGCCTCTTTCATTCCTAAATTCGATGTTCCACACCTGTAACAAGTAGATCATCCACATATAAAAGTATGATCACTGGTTCATCCTTGACCACTTTGATATAGAGGTTAGGATATGTATAACTCTTGATAAATCCAAGTCTCAATAGGTATGCATCCATCTTGGCATACCATGCTCTAGGTGCTTGCTTCAAGCCATATAGAGCCTTCTTCAATCTGTAGAAATGTGTCTCCCTCTTATGGACTTCAAATCCTTGAGATTGCTCAATGTAAACTTCCTCATCAATGGTCCCATTCTGAAACGCTATTTTAATATCCATTTGATGGGATGTTCCATCCCATAATAGCAAACAAAGAGACAAGTGATCTGATCTTTGTATATTGAGCTATAGGAGCAAAGGTTACTTCATAATCAATACCTTCCTTTTGTGAAAAGCCTCTTGCCACAAATCTTGCTTTATACTTGTCAATGCTCCCAACCACAACATGCTTTATCTTAAATATCCATTTGGAAGTGACAATATATTTGTCACTTGGTCTAGGAACAATCTCCCAGACATCATTCTTCATTATTGACTAGTATTCTTCCTGTGTTGCATTCCTCCACTCTTGATGTCTAGCTGCATCTTCATAGGAGGTGGGTTCAACTTCAATGAGCTTAGTCATATATGCTACATAGCCAGAATATCCTTTTGGTCTCTTACTTTCTCTAAAGGTTCCTTTTGCTATAGTGTGTCCCTTTGCCTCTTGTAGAGTTGTCCTTAACCAAGTAGGTCCCTTACAAGTTACTAGAATAATAACATGATGCATAGGTTTACTATGTCCTTCAACATCTTCTTGAATTGATGTAGGATCTTGAATATTGTCATCTTTAGAGATTTCTTCAAAGATGGGTATCTCTTCTTCATCAGAATCAACTGGAATATCTTTGGATATTTTGTAAGCTATATTTTCATCAAAGATGACATCCCTGCTTACTTCAATACGTCGATCCTCTTTAATGTAGATTCTGTATGCCTTTGATGAAGCATTGTAACCAATAAATATGCCTTTTGTACTAGTAGGATCCAACTTCTTCCTCTTATCTTTTGGAATGTGTATGTAAACTGGACATCGAAATATTTGAAGATGATCCACACTAAACTTCCTTTCTGTAAATGCTTCTTTTGGAGTCATATTGTTCAGAAACTTATGAGGACTTTGATTCTGCAAGTAGACAACTGTTGCCAACGCTTCTCCCCATAAGAATTGAGGGAGATCTTGATCATGAAGCATGGCTCTTACACATTCTTCAATTCTTCTATTCTTCCTTTCAGCCACACCATTTTGTTAAGGATTATAAGGAACAATTAGCTCCGTCTTAATGCCTGCTTCCTTGCAAAGTGCTATAAGCTCTTTGGAGGTATAATCTCCACCATTAACAAACTTTAGGGTCTTGATCTTCCCTTTTGTCAGATTCTCTACTTCATTCTTGCATTCTTGAAACTTCTCGAATACCTCATCTTTGTTAAGGAGGTATAACCATGTTTTCCTCGATAAATCATTAATGAATGTCACATAATATTGATGACCTCCAAGAGATTTTATTGCCATAGGTCCACACACATTAGAGTGTATGAGACCTAAGATTTCCTTTGATCTAGTATCACTTCTTGCAAAGGGTTTCTTCACATTCTTGCATAGAGCACATCCCTTACAGATTCCTTCATGATTTTCCTTTACTTCAGGGATGCCAAGGACCATTTGATTCAGTGATCGCAATATCTTGCAGTGAAGGTGTCCATACCTTCTATGCCATAGTTCAAAAGGGCTAACATCTAAGTGTATTAAGGCTTGAGGGAGAGGTGTAAGAAGTCTATATGAAGTCCCCTCATGAATCCCAATTATCTTAGCATGTTCAATACTAGAGCCCTTTCCCCAAACCAAAAGTTTTCCAGCAACAAAAGCAATCCTATCACCTTTATCTTCTAGACAAGAAATAGAAAGTAAATTTTTCTTCAAACCTAGAACATATAGTATGTTGTTGAGATGAATACTTCCACCGGTCTTTAGCTCCAATGAAGTAGACCTAATTCCTTTCACTAGATAGCTCTTCTTGTCTCGAAGTTCAACTAAATGAGAGGAGATTCCTTTTGACAAAGTCTGGAGTTGCCTGCATTTCCCTGTCATATGTCTGAAAGTACCACTGTCAATAACCCATACATTATCATCTTTGAATGTGCCAAAGAGCACGGAGAAGAAACTTCCATCCATCACTTCTTTTGCTAGCTTGGAGATGTTATTCAAAATGCATTCTTTAATAGTTGCAATGAGGCTCCCAAGAATCTTTAAACCCTTCTTCATAAACCTTGCCATTGAGAAGAAAGTGCCAACTAAGATGTGATCTTCAATCTTCTTGCACCTTAGCTTTGATACCATGTTGGAAAATCAAGGTTCTTGTATATTATAGTTGACTTTCCTTACTTGATAATTACTTGTGATGTTAGTTGGCCTTTTGTTACTTTTTACTCCTTGTTCATCAAGCAATTACCAAAACAATGAAGATCACAAAGAGACGAAGTACACAAGATATAGGCTCCAAGCTAGGGTAAAACCCCTCCAAGGGGAAAACTTAGAGAGAATAATTCTTTTCTTATAGAATTAGTTCAAAACGAGACTTCCAAGACCCAAAGACCAAAGCCAAAAATCCTTCCAAGCACCAAGTTAGCCCTTCAACAAGATCTCTTTCAAGCAAGATGAAATCTTCTAAGGTCAACAAAGATCAAACCTTCTTCAAGTCTGTTCCAAATAGGTCTCGGCCTTCACTTAAGATCTGCACCTTCGACCTGCAATTCTCGACCCCGCAATTAGCCCAAAAACCCTAGATTTCGCATGTGCGGACAAAATTCGGTCTTCTTTCGTCCTTCCTTTCTTTTGCTAGGTGATTCTTCTTGCTTTTTTGCCCTTCGCACTTGCTTTTCTTCATGTCAATTGTAGACCAAACTTGTTGTGAATGAGTGCTTCAAATGAGTCGAAGTCCTTATTTATAGCCTTCTTGAGAGGTCGAATAAGATTCATTTGGGTTGACTTGTCTTTGTTAGGGCCGACATGGTCTTGGAGGATAAATTAGCTTTCTTGACTCAAAAATAATTATTTTCTTTTGTTATAATGAGTCCAAACGGGACTATAATACATGACACAAATTCTTCATTGACCTAAAAATCTCTAGAAGCATGAAGAACATGCTTTGACCTAGACTAGAGCATGAAACCTATTATCACATTTATTTAAGTTTGAATTTTTTTAACGCTAACAATTATAGTGTCAGCGAAATATTTGTAATGAACAGGAAAATGCTGAGAATGGGACTATTAACACTTTTTGAGTTCATAAAATTATTTGAGGAGTACACTGACAACGGGAGTGTCAACGTTATCGAGTATTTGCTGATAACTGAACTATTAACGCTTTTGTGAGTTTTGTAAATTTAAAAATGCGTTGATAACGGGAGTGTCAGCATTATCGAGTGTTTGGAAATAAAAAAGGAAAATGCGCTGACAATGGGAGTAGCAATGCATTTCTGTAAAAATGGTCAGTTAAAACTCGTTTTTTTTGGTACAACATAGTAATTTTGGGCACACTTTCCAAACAAATGAAAATGAAGTTTTCAAAACCGAAAAAGGTTTCTGTCCGCTACGGACCCATTTAAAAAAACCTCTCGGTTTTCTAACAACGATCACGGTTTTGGATTTTCAAAGGGATCACTGAACCCTATTTTTCAGGATTTCATGAGGAAAAAGCTTATGGACAATTGTTGACTTGGATGCCACCTCATCAATTTCGACTTGCTAATCCTTATCTCCAGCGATGACTCCAATAACAGCATGATCTTTAGATGCAGATAGGCTTGAAAGTTTCATATGCATGTATCTAAGAGATTTATATTGCTATTATTGGATTATTGTAATTAATTTTGAGCTACAAACCTGTTTCAATTATTGTATTATCTATACAGGCAAACACTGTAGAGAAAGAAAGGATTGGTGTTTATTTGAGATATAGTATCCTTGTCTATTTTTTGCGCAGATCTTAATGAAAACAATCTTCATGAGCATTTACAGAAATTCTTGTGTTGTATTTCCTTGTTTGTCTTTTTCTTTGTTTTATATTTCCTCATGTCTGAAAAACTAAGTGTATGAGATTGAGATTCATATTTTATGCTCTTGTTTCTTTATTTCTCAGGCATTAATAATTGTTGTTCACTTAACCCTTACACTAATTTCCTTCATCTTCCCCTAAATTAATTAAGTGTCAAAGGAATTATTGCTACCCTGCTTGTGTGTTTTTCTCATCAAAATTGTGTTTGTATAAAACTTGATTGGGTTAGACTCCATGCCCAATGGGAGTATTTTCACATAGCCCAACCAAATTTCAATCATTCTTCAATAAATCTGGCCATAGGACTCAATTGCAAACCTTCTACTACAGTGACCTTTACTAGTTGAGTTTAGGGAGAGATCCCTCTCCTGGTTGAAGGGCCAGCTTTCAACCTCAAAGAGGTTCAAGGTTACCTTAGAGGTTTTTCCCGCAGCCAAGGTTTTCCTCTAAGAGATAACATTTTGGTGCCGTTGTCGGGGAGTGAAAGCCGTATTTTCCCCAAACGATTTCATTGTTTAAGATCAAATCTCTGAGGGAAAACCGATATTTGGATATCAGTTTTGGCTGCAAGATGTTTGTTCTGGCGACTCCATTTTCAAGAATCTAGAGTTAGAATCTTCCATTTCGACTCCATTGTCAGTAGGATTCATGTTGAATTTCCACGATCTTGGGTCTAGGATAGAATCTTAAAATCTTTGATGCTACCAAACCAAGAATCTCAATAGAACTACTTTGCACAGTGGAATATAAACAACAGTGAATCACACATGCACAGAATATAGACAACTTTTTACAATTTTTAACCTAACTTTGTTATATTAATCCAATTGATATAATACAACAGTCTAGGGCTCCCGTACCAGGGATAATGGCCCTCATACATCCACTAGCACATGAATACAAACTGGGGCTTGGTGTCAGTACATTGACAACCAACCTGCCCTCAACAAGATACTTTGACCATCTGGCTGGTGAAGTCGACTCTCTCAGCTCCCCTTGGTTGTACCCTATACCTGCCCGGGCATTTGACTCTCGATCTGCAACTCTTGCCTCTATCGATGCTTCAAGTCCATCTGGTCATTGAACCTCGACTGTCAATCTGCGCTCTAGTTGTGCCCTTATCAAGACTCTTGTCGAGTTGTTCACAACTCCGTTTGTGAACAACTCTCAATCTGCCCACTACTGCTCCTCAGCTACTCAGGGATTTCAACTCACTATAGTCTTTGTGCGTTGCTTCAATGAAGACTAACATAGGGCATGAAGGGCTGCCACCTATCACTGCAAGATGTCCATCTCCCACAATGAACACGGGCTAGGAGGACTGCCCATCTTCTACTGTAGATGTCCTTCTCTTCACGACAAGTCTAGGGCTACTCAAACTGCTCCTGGTTGATCATACCCTTGAGCTCAACCACTGCCACTCTAGCAACCACCTAGGTCCATGAAGATGGTGCACACTGGGCTCCAACTTGGGCACTATCACACTGTCCTCCAACAGACCATAAATACTCAATCCACATCCACACTTGGTCCACTTTCACGCTGCCCTCCAACAGTCCACGAGTGACCAAGTCCATGCTGTAACATCTGCACCTAGTTAGGGCATCCTCACACCCAGGAGACCCTTACACACAGTTGTCCACAAACTTCTCCAACTCTGTGATTTGCTCTGCAATAGAGGAGCTATTTCACAAATCTAGGTTCCAAACTTCATTGTGGAAACTGCCCACTGGTTAGGGCTTCTAACATGCCACGTCAACCCTACCTCCTTGGCTTCCACAGGCTGCAACAACTTTGTCCACACTAGGACACCTACATCACTCCATAGCGGGATCTGCTCCTAGTTTGAGTTCCTTAATGCCCAAGGCAACTTCAACAAATAGCTCCCAACAACCTGCAATGTAGACTGATCCAAGAACATGGATCCAATGCACATTCCCACGTTGCTGCAATACTGCGGTCTTGGTTAGGGCAAGCGCATGCTGCAACTTCCCTTCATAAACCGACTTGACAACCCTCTCTTTGTTGCGGCCTAGGCCAGGAGGTACACCTTCTTTGTGCGCTGTTGTTTTGGGCAATTGGCAGCCCTTAACAACCCAACTTTAGGCCTATTTTGGGAGTCTAGGCCTGTGACCTACCTCAGTTGTCTACGACACTCCTACAACCCACCAAAATATCGCCCATACTGGCCCTAAAACAGTTTGCAATACTCCCAGCAGTCTCGACCTTCCTCCAAGGGATCTCGACCCCTCTACCAGCAACTCGGACCCCCAAAACAGTAAGCTCGGACCCTTAAGATAGTCCCTCCTTCCACGTTGTTCCTTCCTCTTTATTGCTGCGACTAGGGCACAAGAGAATCCTCCTCCAACGAGTCTTCCTTTTGAGAATGCGTTGCACCAATAGATGAGTAAAATGAATCTCCTTCACCCTCTATTTATACACAAATGAGGGGCTCCACGAATTCATTTGAAGAGACATGTCTCTTGGAGGAATTCCTCAAGCCTACATGACTTTGGCTGTCCATAATTAATTGCCAACTTCAAAAATTCATAACTTCGTTTCTAGAGCTTCGATTTGAGTGATCTTTGGAGTGTTGGAATTGGCTCGCCAAGCTCTATCACCTCAAATTTTCCCAAGTGCAAATTCATCATGGTTTTGACCCAAATACTAATGGGTGCAAAACCCCATCCTTGGGTTCCAAGCCCACAAGTGAACCTTGCCCTTCAAACCCTAAACCCTAGGGCTTGGAGTACCTCCCAAGCTACACAAAAATCAACAATTCATAGCTCAAATGATTTAATGGTTATTTCACTAGGCCAATGAAGAACTCAAACACTGGTACTATTGTTTTAAGGTATGAAAGTTTAGATTTTATAGTTATTCCTAGTTTTCCTAATCATCTACCCAAAGATGAATATTTTTTGAGAAATGGACCAAAAATTAGTGGTGATGATTTGAGCCTGACTTTGAAACATATCACAAATTTTCGTGACTTTATTGATCTTCTTAAAGTCAAGTGTGAAGATGTATACATGAGATTATTTAATGATTCATTCCATAACAATCTTTTGGGTTATCTTCTTGGAAACATGGATGGAGAAAAAAGAATCTGTAGTAGATCATGTTTCCTTTCAAGGTTTTAGAGAATGGAATGATGGGTATACTGATGGTGAAGTGGATACAATTTTTTTTCTGCATTTTTGTCCTTTTATTTAAAGTCATGCAAATGTAGCTCAGAAGAAGAGATTCATTTCTTAGAAGAGTATTCCAAGGAAATGCAGATAGAGCTTGTAATCTTAGAGGATCAACAAATTTTTCCATATCAAGATCATTCTTTTGGAATTTCTTCTCAACAACAATGAAAAGACATATTGCTTCCCTCTGTTATTGAGAGTGGGGAATTTTTTGTTTTGGATTATGAATTTGAAATAGAAAACATGCATGAAAAGTTCAACCATGATAATCAAATTACAGAATACATTGAAGATCAAGCAAGATATGACATCTATGACTTTGATGATCCTGTAGCCATTTATATTGAAGAGCTTTTTAGTTCAAATTTTCAACCATGGTTTCACTGTGAAGATCGAGTTTATTCTAAGCTATCATTATATTGTTAAATTTTTATTTTAATCAACTATAGTCAAGGAGTCTAGATTTCAAATAAGATGTTAGATTGGTTTCACTAGAAGTTTCATATAACTTGAAGAAAGAAAAAGTCAGTTGGTTAGAATAGGAACAATGTACATAAATAAGCTCACAAAATGGAGCATCCTGTCATTTTGGCATTTTAGTTTTTAGTTTTCAGCAATTGGTGTTCAGGTTGAAACTAGAGTTCGAGTGTGGATTGAATTGGAATAAACAGTTTTCAGCTTTCACATTGCAGTATAGATTTCAGTTGGTTTGGTTCAATTTCAATTAATGATTGGACTAAGTTAGAGAGAAGTTCACAGAGTAGGATACAAGTTTCAGGTAAAAAGCTGGAAATAGCCCAATGGATTAGGCCTTTGGTCTATGGGGTTCTTGCTGCCATCCATGATCGACAACATCCCTGTGAAGCTACTTGTTATAACATTTATTTAAGTCTGACATTTTTTAATGCTGACAATTACAGTGTCAACGAAATATTTGTAATAAACAAGAAAAAATGTTGATAATGGGACTATCAACGCTTTTTGAGTTCAGAAAATTATTCGACGAATACGCTGACAACAAGAGTGTCAATGTTACCGGGTATTTGTTGATAACTGGACTATCAACGCTTTTATGAATTCAGTAAATTTAGAAATGCGCTCATTGTTATCCTCCACAATATCCCAAGGCTGAGAAAGGAGATTGATGAAGGTAACCTCAGACCAATTAGGGTTCAACAGCTAGCCTTGCTAAACCAGAGAGGGCTCTCTCTATAAAGCTCACAACCAAGTATGACTGTAGTGGGAAAAAGATATTAGGCTAGATATTTTAGCTCATGTAAGGTTTTGAAATTTAGGGTTTTGCTGGATGAAGCATGAGTCAAGGAACCAAGGCTAGGGTTTTAGCAAAAACTCAGTTGCAAAAATACAAAGGAGCAAGGTAGGTATGTCTCAATGGCACTTCGAGGCTTTGTCGGTGTAGTGTAGGGTTGAAAAACATGGGTTCAAAATGAGCATGGCAAGCATGAGTTCATTCATCAGAAGATAGATAACATAAAGATGAAATTCATATCAAAACAGAGCTTAAACTTTAAGAATTCTGTTCATCAAACTCATAGGAAGATCATTGAAAGCATAGACATGGAAAGAAGATACATTAAACATTCATAAAAGTGAATCACAGAAGAAAAAGATTGCCACAAGATCATACCACATGAATTCCTGAATAATAGTTGCAACTGGCTTGTATTATTGCAAAGTGATCAAGTAGAAAGGCTCCAAAAGACTCTCAAGCATCCAACCCTTTCTCTAACTTAGATTGGGTTACATATAGATCAAAATATCAGTTTCCGCCTCTCAGGGGTCGAATCCAACATTCAAGGAACTGCTTACAAGAATATCTCCAACCATACCTATGACTAGAGAGGTTAGAAACCAACTCCCAATTTGGTGCAAAACTGATTCATTTGACCATATGAACCTATACAAGCATGAATCTACTTAATTTTTACTTTGACAAACATAATTACACCTCAATGCATCATCACAACCCCTAAAATGACAAATTACATCAGCAAAAGTCGAACTGGACTGAGCAAACTGAGAAAAATGAGTTCTAGGCAAAAACGTAGTGAATTGCCTGAAAACATAACGTGCATCGAGAAAACGTAGCGTGTTGCTTGTAAGTGACTTTTGGAGGGGTTCCCAAACTCCAAATCAAGATCTGAAAAATGCTTGAGAAAGCTCTGCCTATTTACTACACCATAGAATCTTCAAGCATTGAAAAACACTGCTTCTAGACCTCCAAAAACCGTTTCTCCCACAACTACTCCAAAAACATAGTGTGCCTCTGAAAAACATGGCAGAAAGGTGTTTTTTATTACTTTTTTGACTTTTTGACCTAGCAAAAGTTGCTGACATGGATCTTTGGTTACGAAACTTTAATGTGCAGGTCATAAGGAATCCAAAAATGCAAAATTTCGTGATTTGGAGGCCTCCAACAAGAATGTAGCATGGGACACGCTACCTTTTCTGCCCAAAAACTGTGTAAAATTTCCAAAATGCCCAAAATCTTCAAAAAATTCCAAAATTTGTTCAAAGTGTTTGAAATTTGTTCCTTGGAGGTAGGTAATGATTCTTCAAGCTATGAGTGAAGCCTCAACCAACAACTCAAGCTTGTCCCCCTTGTTTCGCTAAATTAGGGTTTCCCTTAGTTTTCTCTTCAACTTTTGAATTTTGATTTGGGAAACCCTGTTTCTGGTGTAATAATGTCTAGCCATGTGACTTTGCAACTTGGTGGCCCTGTTGGCCCTTTTAAGGAGCTCCTCCAAGTGGAAATTAACTTTATCCAACTAGTACTCCCTATTTTTGTCAAAATCTTGTTTAATGGATTTGTTAATGTCTTGCTGCATCCAAAGTTGTAGATGGCTCACACCTTTGGTATCCCTGTAGTTGTAGCTATGGCCTCAGTTGAAATGATGAAGTTGAACGCTGCAATGTTGACCTTATCACTCCTAAGGTTTGTGGAAAAAAGACTGGTTAACTTGGCATGATATCCTACTTGTTGAATTTGCTCACAAAACCCTAAACAACCCACCTGTTGGAAACATTGTCTGGAAAATGTGGAAGACCTCAATTATTTGGTGTCAAGTGGCTCAAACCTTGACATTTGACCTCCTTTGTTGTATGGCTTCTTTCCTCCCTCCATTGTTTACAATTGCAAGGCAAAACCCTAGCGTAAGAGATGGGAAAAACAAAGTTTTTAGAGGGACCAAGGGATTGGGATTAGTGTATTTAAGTGAGGGGATGAAGGGGTTAGGGAGAAGATATGTGGGTAGGAAAAATTGGGGAGGTAGGGAGATGTGTTAGGAAGTTCAGGGAGGTGAAAAATGATGAAAATAGTGAAGGGATTGCTATGGGGAATTTAAACACAGTCTTAACCTTAAAACTGCCAAAAATGTAGCGTGGAGACTGTGGGAGGGTTTCTCCACTGAAAAGATGAAATAAATGCTGATAGGAGTTGGCAAGAGCTTCAACTTACTTGTCAATAGGCTGATGGAACCTTCATTGGCCACATAAAACCTCTGAAGATGTATTCTTTGCCTCTATAAGTGAAAACATAGCGAAGGGCCAAAAACGCAACGTGGTTCGCTGAAAACGTAGGGTGGAGCTTTGGAGGGGGTGCCAATCACCTTTTGAGAGTGTCCTTTGATGCTTGCTGTACTAAGCAATGTTGCAGTTATCGTTATTGGGATATTATCGACGAGGGGAAAAAATCGGAAAAAATCCTAAAAATCGGGAAAAAAAATCATAAAATACAAAAATATTCATTTTTTTTAATATCTAAAGCATCTACAACATAAAATAAATACATTGACACATAAATATGATAAAAGAACTAATATATAAGATGTGTAATATCATTTCTAGTGCTACATTACACATAACAGTGAATCATGTCCTGAATAGTAAGTCCTGACTCTTGAGTCCCAACTCAGCCTCAAAATATCAACAAAAAATATAATAATGTATCTCATATCATGAGTCATAATGTCATATACAATGAAATGAACCAAACATCTAAAGTCTAATACTACTGGTTTCCTCTGCCCCTTTTGCGAGAAAATGCAATAGCTTTCCCTTTCCCTCTAGATGTAGATGCTGGTGGAGTTGGCAGTGGATTCTGCTGTGCTCTAGAAGTTGAAGAACTAGGAGCTATAGGAGGTAGACCATGTCCTCTACTGGTGGCAGGGGTAGCCCAAGTAGGTGGTGTCACCTCCTCCTCCTGTGGTTCCTCCTCCTCTACGCCTTCCACTACCTCTTGCTCTAACCAATCATCGACAGACTCCATGAGAGGCCTCTCGGCCTCAACCCTCCATGCAACAGTGGTGTCAATCCCATCCAATGAGATGGCCTCCATACCGGGTATCCTTTCAAGTTGCCTCACCCACAATCGAAGATTGTAGTAGATGTAGACCATGTCATTAAGTCGCTGGGACTCCAACCTGTACAAAGATCTTGAAATAATAATTATAAAAAAATATTGTTTAATGAATTCAAAAAATTATTTGGAAATTTGCAATATTTTAAGTTTTAAGTTTAACCTGTTGCGCTTCTTGTTGTGTATATTTTAAATACACTCCAGTTGCGCTCGCATCCTGAGGAGCTACATGTTTGGCTGAGGATTCAAATGTTAAGCTTTTGTAGAAGGGGTACCCTAGCACCATACATTCTCCACCATGTATCTGCTACAAAATTACAAATAAAATTTTAAATAAACATAAGAAAAAAATGAAATTTGAAAGTTGAAGCAAGGTATGAAGTTATGAACTTGAAGAGACAATGAAATTTGAAACAAACTAAAAAAATGCTTGGCATTTTAGTCGTCCTATCAGTCACAGCAATGTCAAAGCCAAATGTGCCACCTGCCATCCTATATGTCTCAATTTCTTTGGAGATTTCTGTACGTTCTGCTGGAGATCACACCATCCTCTGAACATAGGTTAAGAATCCATCCATGATCTCAGCATCAAATACGATCCCACATGGGTAAGAAAATGCGGGGTTCAGGTAGATCCCTGCAGCATGAATGGGACGATGGAGTGTGTTGTTCCCTCGTTCATCAATCACTTCCCATATGAGGAGTTGTTCCCGAAACCCCTCATCTCCTTTATCATCATAGTAGGCCCGAATGGATTCTTTGGCCCTGTCCATGGCCTCGTACAAATAGCCTATTGCGGACTTCTCTCCATCAACTAATTGAAGAACCTTTACCAAAGTTCAGTAACGGTGCATACCTCCTACACTCCCGCCCAGAAGTCTTCCTGGTATGAAACTAATTTGCGTATCGCCTCTCCCTCTGGTTTGCAACTCATTGTCAAAGCACGCCACTCCTCTGAAAGAAACATTTTCTTCACAGCCCACATAGAATTCAAGAGGGATTGAAGAGATATGAAACTAGTGGCAAACCATGTAATGGCGGGGTGCACCAACTCTTTGTTGTTGGTGAATTTTCTCATCTAGCTAAGAACATATGTATGATTATATATAAATTTTGTAATGCTTTTTGATGACTCAACAATATCTAGGACAAAGGAAGTTTTTCCTATGTCCTCCAACTTCAAATCAATACAATGTGCAACACAAGGTGTCCAAAATAAAGTAGGATGCTTCTCCATAAGCATCCTGCCATCAGCAACATAATTTGCAACATTGTCCGTTATGACTTGGACAACATGTTCTGCACCCACCTCCAAAATAAACACATCCAACAAATCACAAAATTTTTGCATCTTTGATATGTGAAGATGCATCAATAGATTTCATAAACATTGTCTCCATGGGACAACTAACCAAGAAGTTTATAAGGGTTCTCCCCTTTTGGTCGGTCCAACCATTTGACATCACAGTGCATCCTGTTTGTGCCCATGATGCCCTAAACTCCTCCAATTTTTTGGTGCAGTCAACCTTTTCATTTTGAAGAATCCGGCTTTTAAAGTCATCATAAGAAGGGATTTTGTCATCTAGGCAAACAATTGCAATAACATCAACAACAGGCTGGAAAAATGGATTATTCCTTGCAACGCTGAAAGGAATATCACTCCAAAGGAGAAATTGGCCAACAACTTGTCAACTTGTTCTTTCTCAGTTTTTTTAAGCATTGAACTGATAGATGGTTGTGAGACGTGGTTCTAAAAACAAAAAATGATGAGGCAACTACCGGGTTGGTTGTAAATATTGATGCTGAAGTAGAACCAGTGCCACTTCCTTGTTCACCTGAGTCTAACACCATCTTTGCTGGTTGCTTCTTCATTTCTGCTTTGGCCTCTCTATCGTGCTCTAAATTTTCCAATGATCTCATGGCTCTTCGAATGATTTCCGGATTTGTATTTGAGCAAGGCTCTATATCAAATCCAGGGATTTGTGCAAGGTGATACTTCAATCTATAAACCCCCCCCGACATATGATGCCCACACAACTTGCAACTCAAGTTTATTCTATCAAACCTTCCATTAGGTTCATCAAATTCCCACAGAGGGTCCAATTTCCTTGGCATGTTTGTAACTTGGTTGAACTCTCGACTCTTGAGTTTTAAATTTATAAAATGAAGTTTGAAGTTTGAACTTTGAAGTTGAATGGTGAACCTATGGCAAAATAAGGATTGCAAGTTACAAAAATTAAAAAAAAATTACATACATGAGTAACATGACAAAACACATTGAATTTTTGACAATTTAACAAACAAAAACACCATCAAATCAACTCAAAAATATTTGATAAATAAATGGGTTATCCAAATCCAACCAAAAACAAAAAAAAACCAAAACAAAACACATAAATTTGGTACCCATATCGGTTTGCCGGAGAAAATTGACCCTCTCCTCCTTAGCTCTCAATCCACCAGGGTTTTTGAGTCGTTTTCTCCTCCAATTAGCGCCCAATCGACCAAGGTTTTTCTCCTAGATCACTCCCAATCCACCGTTGCCGCTGTCTGTAGAAATGAATAAAAAAAATTTCGTTTTTTGGTGTTATAAACCCGCTGTCCATTGGCCCGATGATAAAAACGCTACCGAATTGCGATAATTTTGTTTTTATCGCAATTTTTTTTTAAAATTATGGAGATTTCCCAAAAAAATTGCGAAAAAATAGGCATAAAAAATAGGCAATTATATCGCTGTTTTTAAAAAATCGCGATTTTCGCATCACTGGTACTAAGATGGCCTTTGCTTGTGAATTAGTGCTCCATGTCAATGGAATGAGTGAAATAAATGCCTATATGGTTTCTTATAAGAGTTAAATTCATTTTTTTGCATATGTCATGACATGACATCATCCTTCATTTTGAAACCAAAAGTGAAGTGTTTTGTAGTCATACCTTTATGAATTGAAGTAGTACCTTTACCTTTATTACATATGCTTGCTAAGATGCTAACTCCCTTATGTGTGGACTCAAGACCATAAACATGGCTTTTTTAGCTTAAAACTGACATAATGATGACAATTACAAGTGATGACCTAGACCAAGACCTTTGATTGATCCATGGCCTGTAACACTTGAAAAATGACATGACCATGATGAATAATAATAACCATGAATGCTGAAGGGAGTAGCATTGACCTAGATACACCAACCAATGATCAAAGTTTTTTATTTGAAGACCTACTTAAACCATAAAAAAAACTTGACCTAGGACACTAACAAAAACTTGACCTAGGACACTAACAAAAACTTTGAAAGAGCACATTTGATCACTGGTGACTGGCAGGAAGGACAGACACTAACACTAATAACAAGAGTGTCAACGTTATTGTGTGTTTGAAAATAAAAAAAGGAAAATGCGCTGAAAACGGGAGTAGCAGTGCATTTCTGTAAAAATGGTCAGTTAAAACTCTGTTTTTTCCTGTATAACACAGTGATTTTGGGCACGCTTTCCAAGCAAATGAGAATTAAGTTTTCAAAACCGAAAGAGGTTTTGTTCGCAATAGCCCATTTAAAAAAACCTCTCTCAGTTTTTTAACAACTATCATAGTTTTGGCTTTTCGAAGGGATCATTAGACCCTATTTTTTAGGATTTCGTGACAAAAAAGTTCATGGACAATTGTTGACTTGGATGCCACCTCATCAAATTCGACTTGCTGATCCTTATCTCCAGCTATGACTCCAGCAACAACGTGATTTTTAGATGTAGATAGGCTTGGAAAGTTTCATATGCATGTATCTAAGAGATTTATACTACTATTATTGGATTACTGTAATTAATTTTGAGCTACAAACCTGTTTTAGTTATTGTATTATCTATATAGTCAAAGACTGTAGAAGAAAAAAGGGTTGGTGTTTATTTGAGATATAGCATTCTTGTGTATGTTTTGAGCAGATCTTAATGAAAACAGTCTTCATGAGCATTTACAGAAATTCTTGTGTTGTATTTCCCTCGCTGTATTTTGCCTTGTTTTACATTTCCTCATGTCTGAAAGACTGAGTGTATGAGATTGGGATTCATATTTTATGCTCTTGTTTCTTTATTTCTCAGGCATTAGTAATTGCTGTTCACTTAACCCTTACACTATTTTCATTCATCTTCCTCTAAATTACTTAAGTGTCAAAGGAATTACTGCTACCCTGCTTTTGTGTTTTGCTCATCGAAATTGTGTTTGTATAAAACCTGATTGGGTTAGATTCCATGCCCAATGGTAGTATTTTCACATAGCCCAACCAAATTTCAATCATTCTTCAATAAATCTGGCCATAGGACTCAATTGCAAACCTTCTACTACAATGACCTTGAGTAGTTGAGTTTAGGGAGAGATCTCTCTCCAGGTTGAAGGGCCAGCTTTCAACCTCAAAAAGGTTTGAGGTTACCTTAGAGGTTTTTCCTGCAGCCAGGATTTTCCTCTAAGAGATAACAAAACCCATGCTTTGATAAATGAAAAATTCTTTTTCTCTTTTTATACATACAAAATATACAGTGTCTTGTTTACAAAGGTCATTATGAAGACCGAATCTAGTTACATTCTCCAACATATTATAGGGAATTTGAGAAATATATGCCGCAAAGAAGCTGTTTTTGTGCTTTGGTTTAAAACTTAAACATGTATCTGATCAATGCTAAGCAATGATTGGGAGCAAAGCAGTCTCATTTGTAAGATGATCATATTTACAGGTTTTGGGACAAAAGAATCTTTCCATCATGCAAAAAGATGAAGAGTTATCCATTTAAGCAAATAAAGAGCAGAACATTCCACTGTGCAAATTTAGTAATTTACATTGTCTATTTCTTGAATGTACAATGTTGTTTGACTTGTTCCTAAACGGTTTTCTTTAGGGTATTACAACGATTATTTTTGTCGTCTCTGTTATTTTGCTTGCAAAAGTAGAAGGTCTATGCAACACAAAGGGTTTGTTTTGAATAAGATCTGGGTTCTTTAGATTGAAATTTTATTTTTTGAAGATATTATCTGATTATTTGTGTCAACAGCACAAACAAATTTACCTCAATTGTAGAATTTTTTTCTTTCAAATTTATAAACTTAATAATTTTTGTTTTTTTAATCTTTTCCTAATAGTACAGAAGTTTGCAGGTAATTGCAGACTTTGACATGACACTTACAAAGTACTGGGTTGATGAGAAGCGGGGACAGAGTTGAGTGCTTTGCTTCTTTGGACATGCAAAGGCTGTCTTTATTTACAAAATGCTAGCACAACCTGTGTGGCTCTAACGCTGTTATGAATTGTCACCAGGCACTCATGCCCTCTTGAAGCAAGGAAAACCTGAGTATGATCTCAAGCGGAGAGAAGTACATGATTATTATTACCCATTAGAAATCTGTCCTACAATTCCAGTTGATGAGAAGACAAAGCTCATGGAAGAGTGGTAGGATGCTTTTGCTGGTTTATCTACTTCCATCTGTTTTTCATGAATGGTCTCTGTAGGCAAATTTATTTTCAAGGGTCAAAGGGCTGAATTTTTATATTCTTCCTTTGGTCTGGCATTTATAATTTCATTTCTGAGTTGAATTGTGAACTTCAAAGTTAATTAGGTTTCAAAATAAGTGATCTATCATATTTATAATCCCAATATCCTAGATTGCTTTATTATTTATTTTTTAGCAGAACAAACTGATTTTTGGTAAGATTCAAAAAACGTACATAAAGTATAGAAAAAAAATACATAAATTACAGAAAAACGTAGCGAGTGCTGAAAGATAAAAAAAGCAATGTCAAATCATGATATAAATTAGAGTAGCTACCTGCCCCGGAATTAATGAGTTAGCCATATAGTCATTCTCCTTCAACTCTTCAGATGCTTTAATTGTTAGGCCTTTCAGACCATTAAGAAGCCATGAGATAGAGGTATCTATTATATCAAGATCATCTAGGGCTTAGACTTAACCTTGAGCGTTAGCGACCTGAGGACTAATCCCAAGTTCAATATCCAAAGTTTTGCAGATATTAGCAACTTGAGAAGGTAAGATTATGCCACACCCAGAACCTTACTTGCATTAACATGGAGAGAAGTCTCAGAATCAGAGGTCTAATAAAGTCTGACATGCATCAGAAACATGACAGTGACATTTTTTTGGATTGCATTTAAGTGCAACATGCCTTACGCTTGACCAGTCCTATAAGTAACAACCTGCACAAGCAAAGGAAAATCCTACAGTGCCCCTAAAACTGTCATGAACATGTTCACCATGCAGGCATAGAATAGACGCTGTAACTCAATGATGACAAAATACAAAGTGAAACCTACCAAGAAGCATGATGAACAAGTATAATTCCCATCACAATAAAAGTCTCAAATACCAAATATCTTATGCAGCAATTCTCTATTAGTGTGGTCAAGAAAGAGCACAAACTGATTTTGTTTGTCATTTGCCTTTACCTTCTCAAAGGGAAGAAAACTAGGGAAGCAATAGGATAGAGTTAAGAGCAAAAAGTGTTTCTTTGAGGTGCCTTCTCCATTGCATTTTTAAACGGAGAAACAACTAACCTTTAGAGCTTGGAAACGAAATTTAAGAACCTTTTACTCACAACCTTCCTCCAAGAAGACGAGGATATGCCCAAACCTTGTTGGAGACAAACACATGATGCATCGTGCCTATAATCAAAATAGTACTACTACAACAAATTTACTAATGTAACTGAAAAGAATAGCAACGATATGATTGAAGTAAAGCTTAAATAATAGAAAGAGTTGAAGACAAAATATTGTGCGCACCTGCACACCCAATTGTATTGCTCCTACAAACCTGAATGCATGAAGAGCTCTCTAGTGAAGACTTTGTTGATTAGGTAGTTGATGTGACATATCCCATCTGCCTTCTTTGTCCAGTGGGGTACCATGTCTATAAAAATTCATCCAATTGTATTGCTCTGACAAACCTGAATGCATGAAGAGCTCTCTAGTGAAGACTTTGTTGATTAGGTAGTTGATGTGACATATCCCATCTGTCTTCTTTGTCCAGTGGGGTACCATGTCTATGAAAATTCATACTTTCACATACTGTAACTCTATCCAAAGCTTCCCTCAGATTTCAAACCAGATTTTGCAAATCTAATCCGAAAATTAGCTATGTGAAATAGCTGATTTTTATACATTCTTTTACTTCACCTGTGCATTTTTCCATTCGCACACAGCGCATGTAAAAGCACACAAATATAACTATTCCACCCCATAACAGCATATATGATGCATATGGATTCCTTCATACACTTTAACATTAAAGCACAAAATTCCTTGCAACATACAGATTTAACAGTGAAACATATGTAATTTGTTCATATAAACACAATTCATATATTATTTATTAACAGTAGAATTTCACAAGATGGGCATTCACTGCAGATACCACCCCTGAGCAGGCTATGATATGACAAGGGAAAAATTCTACCTATAGGTAATCTCACTCAACCACAAGCACAACTGATCTGTATATTGTAGGCCTATGGCCCATTCATCTCACCAATTCAGATCTTCTCTGTGGAATTGAGAATTCGATGTCTGCAATTCAGAACTAGGCAGAGATCACGCTACTTGAGATGCTACTCACCCAGGCATGGAGGAGTGGTTCTGTTCAGATTGGTTTCAAGTTTTTTCTTGATGGCTTTCCAGTGCCAAGGTCAATGCCTAGCCAAGGAAAACAAATCCACCTATATAATTCTGTTATGCCAACATAAACAATGTACCTTGTATACCCAAGTGCGCAAACACGACACTCAGTTCCATAACTTTGTCCAGTGAATATATATATATATATAATATATATATAATATATATATTATATATGATCAAGCAAGATTCCAAATACATACACTATTACCACATTGCAATTATGTATCCATGTATTTGGGAAGTGATGGCTGTAGCTGTTGGCAATGCGCATAGTTTTGGAGATGCCTGTTCAGTGGTGTGTATGCATTTTGGAGTGTATTGACTCGAACAGTCGAACCAATCAAACGATTCCTGGAAATTTCTTGTCATCATGGTTCATATATAATTGTGCATGCTGTAAGTAAAACACATACTATATATTTGAATGTTCAAGCTTAGTGTTTGTTTAATAATCCCATCTACCCATTCGTTACATCTATTTGAGTGATTGACAAGATGCATAGCAATTCTCAACTTCTCTCTTGTCATCGCTATGTCACAGCCATGCGACATTAACTAAATAAATATATATTCTTTTGCATGAGGAATGCTCATGGGCTTGGGGATATATGGCTGTAGGTCAGCAATGTTTATGGCTGTTTTTGACTTGGGCAGGACAAAAGGTGTGCCTGTAGCTAATGATCCACACAACATCCAAGCCTGTTTCCTATGCCAGCGATCCAATCCTAGATGATTTGATGCTAGGATGTTCTGTAGTGTATGGTTTACACAGCAGGCAAACACACCAGCGGATAAGCGATTGAACAACTGGGCGGGAGATGCAAGCCAGATATGCTATGGAATCTATTTTTAATGCTGTGGGTGATGGAAAAAATTACCATCAGAACTAAAACAAGCATGCATAGAAGCCACATGATCTGAGCTAAACAAAAGTAGCTGCCAATGGATCCCAAGTCCAACGAAACTGGTGCAGATTCATGTTGCACCTTCTTATGCCACTCACTCAATGTACAAGACTCTCAATGTCAACACTTCCCTAGCAATTTCACTGTCAGAAGTCTCACTTCCAGAGGAACCCTTCTCAGCCAGGTTACAATTCTGGTTTAGAGAATCCCAATCAAGTTACAATTCATGTAAGGGCCATACTCAGGCAGCACAACCCATCAAGAATCAATTACCAGATCTCCAATTGGTTGGTGTTAGGAAAGGATAATAATTGAAAGCAGTCATGGACTCATTGCAAATTCATGTCAATTGCAACAATTCACTCCCATGCTTAAGTTCACTACATGGCATGTATTCTCAACATCATAATAGCTTTGACTTGTAATTGAAGTCCTTGGCCAAAATGACTCACCAACACATTTTAGTATGCAGAATAATAAAAACATTAGAAAATGCTATTAGAATAACTCACTGTGGATTGATTATCTTTATTTCTGTAATAGGTCTTTGATAACAAAGTTGGTTGAGATTTATAGCTCAGACAGGGAATTCCACGCAAGTTCACTGTGAATTTATGAGAAGTGCTATGACGTATTTTTCAAAAAGTAATTCTATTTTGTAATTCACTTTAGTTAAAAAGTGAAAGTCTTATATTTAGCAGTTGAGTCTATTGTTGCCACCTGTCACACACACCTAAGTTAGCGAGAAAAGCCCTTAACCCCACAAGGTGTGGTAGGTGGCAATACTAAGAGATTGGGCTGTCATCTATTCCCAGCTTTCTCCGTTTAAACTCTCTCCTAGGTAAGCTAAGGGTGGTGGTCCCTAATGAAAAGTTAGATGAAAAATGATGTGAGGTTTCCAGGAGATGTTAAGATCAATTGGATTACTTTCAGATTATGTGCAAGTTTCAACAAATACGATAAGCAATATGAAAAGAAAGATATTCTCAATAACCTTCAACACATAATAAGATGAGGATATAAAACCAGTGCCTTCAATATTGCTTTAAAATAATAAACACTTGCTCAAAAAAAAAATGTTTCAAAATGAAACACCAAGTAATCTTGCGAGACAAGTGAATGTTAGAAAAAATGATATCAATTTGCAAGGTATAGAAATGCTTTAAGCAAAGATACATTCATTCATGGCCACAAAAGCATGTTAAAATGACTCGCAAAATGAAATGAAACAAAGCTTTACTTGTCCACAAAGACATTACACTTGATCAATAAAATACTTCAACAAAATGTATTACTAGAGATCTTCACCGAGATAGCAATCCAAAATTCATCACTGTAATATCACTGTACTGTAAGCATGTCTGAATTGCAGCGTCATTGAGACTGTGACTTGAGCGAGGTTAGCACTGGTTCCTTGATTCAAAACACAGTTTTCTTATTTTCTTGACAGTGGCATCTCCTCAACACTGAGACAGTGTTACTGCACTAGGCTACCCATCCGAAATCCTCTGAGAGAGAGACATCCGAGCTCCATTTTGCTGCTATCCATCCGAGATCACAGGGAGATCTGCGAAGGTCTCATTGTTGTTTGTCACAGAAACTTCAGACAATCCGAACTTCTGTCTTTTGTTACCCATCCGAAATCATAAAACTTTTCACTGTAATTAGGACATCTGAATTTGTGTGTCCTAATGCGAAGTTTGTTCACTGTGATTACCCACTGAAATCGCAGAGGTATCCGAGTTTTTGAACTGAACTTATACGAAGATCCTAGCTGGGTATTGTAGTAGTTTGTCTCCATAATAAGCCAACATGATCTATTGAAGAGATGTGTCCCTTTAATTGTGAGTCGACATGGGTTCTTATTCTTACTTGAAGCCGATATGAAGAGGAAGACTGTGTTTGTCATTGGAGGGCTCTTAGATATAGACATAGACTCATATACTTTTTACATATGCTCAAGAACAGCCCTTCATATATGACATTAATTCTTACTGACAAATCCCAAGGCTCTCAATGGGAGCCATCTAAAATAAAATCACTTGCTCATGAAACCCATGAAGCAAGGTTTACAAAAATAATTTAATTTACTTTTATTACATCATCACAATTACATGTCATTATGAAGACCGAACTTAGTTATACTTTTCAACATTTTCATCATAACAAGTACATGATATAAATGCAAGTAAAATACTTTGAAGTAAAGTGAGTTAAGATGATATGCACTTAACTAAGGTTAGATGCAATTATCTTGATTAGTTTTAAAGCTAAATGCCTATTCTAAGTGAGAGATCCTCCTTTTAAACTCTTGCCAAAGGGTTAAAATTGGGGTGACTGTAAGGAAGAGGGGCTGAGAACTCACTAATAGTCGTTAACGATACCCTTCCCCTCAGCGTTACGAGCCATGTGTGCCTTCGTTTCTACAAGGGGACAAACCAACTTCATAAGCTTATGCTTGGAGGTAAATTGAGATAGAAATGCAAGCTATTCTAATATGCCTAAATAGAATGCATGTAAGTTTCTCCCAAAGAAATATTAGATTGCAATGCTTCAAAATAGGGAAATGGTACTCAACATAAAGTTCAAATATAACTTCAATTGAAGAAAAAAATTGAAATTAGCTTGTAAATGAATTAAAATGATGCAAGTAAGTTGCTTGGAAATAAAACTTGTTTCAAGTAAACACAATGATGATACAGTGCTTCAATACTCAAGATAACAAATGTAGCATAAATGAAGCATGCATTCAAGTGATCATGAAACAATTTGCCAAGCTAAATGGAAAGAAATTAGTAAACTAAATTAAAGCTTGCTAGAAATGTAAAGTGCTTGCATGTAAACAGTAAATTACCCAAAGTAAAGTGTTAACTTGTAGCTCAAAGAAATATGAAATAGAAGATGCAAAGCTTAAGTGCAATTGTAGCAAACTTATCTAAATAAACAAAATGTGATGGATGAGGTTGTGTTAATTCCCAAATTAAGCATGCAACCAAAATGAAAACTAAGAGAATGCAAAAGTTAATCCACCCACATATTTCTCTCCTTAAATGGAGAGAAGGGACGCCATGGGTAAAACGCAAGCTCCGGCAAGAAAATTAGATCTTTTATTAACTTGTTACAATGAGTAGAAGGCCCCTTAGTGGGCTGCCCAAAAGATGGAAGGGAAAATTACAAGATAGGAATCTTTAGGAACTAAAGTCTCCTTCCAAGAAGTGGCAACCACAATGGCCAATGGAAAACTCTTGGAATTGAAAATTACAACGACCAAAAGGCCCACGGCCAAGCCAATTTGTTGCTGTTCAAAATTGCCCATGACCTCCTTGAAGTCGAAGCTCAAGTGCTCTTGGGGTCCTACAACAAATAGTTAGTGTTTCAAGCTTTAGCTTCTTCAATCATGTCAACAGAAAAACGGTGAGCACAATAAGTAGTTCTGAATTTTCTCTGCAAAACCAACCCTCAAAATTAGTGGAAACTAGAGAGGAATGTTAGCAAAAAATGTTTACAATTATTTTACAAAATTATACCAAGGAATTAAAGCAAGACTCCTCTTCTTGTCTAATTTTGAACATGTTCATCAATAGCAAAATGAAATCGATATTAGCACAAGAATTTGAGATAAATGATTTAAATGTAATGAACTTTGAAATACAAGCTAAGGCCAAAGATCCCTGCAAACACAAAATCGTAAGATGAGGCCTTGGGAGACAACAAATGCAGGTTCTCCAATGAGCTTGTTCAAGAGTGGGATGATTCCTCCAAGAATTTTCCCTCACGCTTGAGGCTTAATTCAAAATATGTTTCTACACAACTTGAAATACACATTACATCTGTTGTCGCACAGAATGTCTAGGCACCATGACAACGACTCAGATCTGGGGCTGTCACCTTGATCCCCAATCTCTCCGTTTAAGCTGTCTCCTTATAGCAGGCTAAAGGGGGTAGACCCTATGGAAATGGAATGAAGGAGAACCAATTGGGAACCAACTAGTTCGATAGACACAGTGAAGCGACAAAGTACTTGATTAAGGTTTAGCAAGACCTACAGGATTTGATTAAATTTAAACGATTGATACCAATGCCTTATGGAATGAACGATCTTGCTAGGGAAATGAAGACCAAGTAATCGATTAGCAACTGCCTCTAAGATGAATGACTATCTTATATGAAATGTAGATTCTAAAACTAATGTGAGATGCAAGAATCTTGGTTAATTTTAGTTAAATGCTTATCTAAGTTTTAGTCCTTCAATCCTTTCTGTGTTGAGCCTGATTTTGTAGTAATTGGCAGAGAGAAGATAAGGTGAAGCACACTAAGGTGTGATTAACGATACCTTTCCTGAAAATCTAACATACCCAGTGCCTCTGGCGTTGCAGGGAGTTGTAGCTCTGACGACTGCAAGGTCATCGTTTTAAGTACTATTAAAAGCAGGCTTCTTAAGCAAAGATGGATGTATATCTATCTCTCTATCGACCAAGCTTATGCTTGGAAGTAAATTTTATTTATGCAAAGCTAACTTATATGCAAATGCATGGGATAATAAGATGAAGCTAGACTAGAGGATTAGAAACACTTGAGTCGCAAAAGCCCTTAATCACCAAAATGAAATGTTCACTTTACTGGATGACGACTTAAAAATAAACCCCTGAAGATATCACAATTAAACCACAAACTTATTTCAAATTTTTTTGATACAATTATAGCTCAAAGAGAACATAAACTTCTTTACAATTTAATATCAATGTCAACAAATGCTCAAAAAATACTCAGCTTAGGAAACAAAGATATGCAATTTATTACAATTCCATGACAAAGTGCTTTGATAATTACTCGAAATATTTGCAAAATATCTAACATGCAATGAACATCAAATAATTCAAGCAATTAATATGATGATCAATTTCGATAGATGCAAAATATTCTAGCAATTAAATTTCTAGAGATCTATTTATTTTGAAAAACCATGAAATTTAAATGCTAAACAATTCACAATCCTAGACGTAAAATGATTTTTCATTAAATGACCCAAATCCATAAGATTTATAAATTTCCTATAGAGATATTGAAACATTAAGTGTGTTTGACTATGGAGAAGTTAACACAAAAAGACACCAAGAATGAACTTTAGATTAACAATTTAATTATTCCTTAGGCAAATTTAATGTGCTAAGCTTTATGAAACAAGTTGATGTGGTCAATGATCAATTAAGATTTTGTTTTTTTATGTGACCAAAGTAAAACAAATCAAAAGAATTTGAGAACTTTTAAATCTTTTAATTGGCCAAAGGCCACTTAAAAAAATTTAAAATCTTTTAATGTGAAAAATTATCTTTTGATTTAATTTTTTCGAAGTCTCAAAGTCACATTAAAATAAAAATGGCACAGATTTATTTTTTTAAATTTTTTGTTTTTTATCTCAAGCAAAATTAAAATGTCATAAAAAATATCAAAATAAAAAAGGAAAAACAAAATAAAACGAAATTTGAAAAAAAAATATCAAAGTAAAAAATTTAAAATCATATATATATATATATTTTTGAGATTTCTTTTTGATTTAAATAAAAATCAAAACAAAGAAAAGCAAAAAGGCAAACTCACAAAACAAATCGAACTATGGAAGCAAAAAACCTAACCCAAACTAAAACAAAGGGAAAGTGTAACAAAAAGAGGGAAATCGAATGTTACATGTGCCTGCAAGTTTGACGGCGACAACAAAGGGAAAGTTTGTTGAATGAGGAGAAATGCAAACACGCAGGGGATGGTAGCGATGAGGGAAAAGAGAATGCGAGCAGCGAGGACACAGAGGAAGAAAGCTAATGGACGAGGGAGGAAGGAGCTGTGGGTTTGGGAGCTCGAGGAATGGGAACAAGTGTGCGAGCTCGACGGAAAGAGATGCAAGGAGGGCCATGACAAGGGAGCAACAAAAAGAGAAATTGTGGAAGGAAGAGCTATGCGGGAGGAAAAAGAAAGGGTTCACGCATAATCAGAGGGAACATAGATCACAGAAGGAGCAGGAAGAGCAGGATACACGGACAGAAAAGGAGCCGATGCAGAGGAGGGACAACGAGGAGATGAAGGAAATGCGAGCTGGAAAAACGCAGCAGACAGAAGGGTTGTGATTTGGTAGCAACAACAAAATGAGGGTTAGAAAAGGAGAAAACACAGGCAACAAAGAGGAGGGGCTCAATACGACAGCAGACAGGAGACAAATGGTAGCCAAAAACTTGAGAAAATTTCCTATAAATTTCTGATTAAAATGATATATTCTTCTGCTTAAAATTTTTCGTTGAAACTCTTATAGAGAAACCCCAGATCTAAACTCTGAGATCCTCAAACTGAAAATAATTTAGAATAATGCCCCTGCAAAATGGTATTGAGGCTAGATCATACCCTCCATGGTCTAGATCTGGCTTCAAATAAAAAAACTCTCCTTCAGATCTGCACCTTTTACTTGCAAAAACGAAAAAAAAACCCAGAACTCCGATATACAAAAATAAATAAAACCCCAAAAACCCAAGTTAGAAAACAAAAAAAAATTACAAATCTATGTACAAGAATGGTAGATCTATCAGATCTGAGGAGTATGAGTCCAACTCTGCTCTCAAATCTGATAATTTAAGGCTCTCAACAGCTATATGTATCAATTTTCCACACAAAAAATTAAATTTTTAAATTTTAAAGGTGGTGCTAACTCAAAACCCTTCGTGTATCACCAATAAAATCTTATGATAAGCCTAGAGCTAATTTAGCTGAGCTCTTCAGAAAACACGGATCAAGAGTTGGCTGGTCCAACTGAAAACTTCTCCTAACGCCCGAGGATCTAAAAATCAAGATTTCCCTGCAAAACTCAATCTAGCCATTAAAATAGAGCAAGAAAATAATAATAAAATTTAGACAAATAGAGATACTTGCTATTACGTTCAAAATTTAAATTATTATTTAAACCCCAATGATTGAGCAAGATACCTGTACTCACATCACTCTTCAGAAGCTATTATCAATGGCTTTAGAAAAAATTATAAATGAAAACAACACATCTTATAGTATTCCCATGAAGAGTAACTCTAGCAGAATTTAACCTTAAAGTCTTTATTTATTATCCAGAAAAAAGATTACACGAACTTTTTGCTTAGCACACGACTCAGAGATCGGATGAATTGACTGACAAATGACTTCCTATTTAAAGATAAATCCTCCAACTACTAGTTTGAGTGATCCTCGTCAAAGCACAGATCAAGAGTTGGCTGGTCCAACTGAAAACTTCCCCTAATGCCCGAGGATCTAAAAATCAAGGTTTCCCTGCAAAACTCAATCCAGCCATCAAAATAGAACGAGAAAATAATAATAAAATTCAGACAAATAGAGATACTTTCTATTGCATTCAAAATTTAAACTATTATTTAAACCCCAGTGGCTGAGCAAGATACCTGTACTCAAATCACTCTTCAGAAGCTATCATCAATGGCTTTAGAAAAAAAGTATGCATGAAAACAACACATCTTACAGTATTCCCATGAAGAGTAACACCAACAGAATTTAACCCCAAAGTCTTTCTTTATTATCCAGAAAAAATATTACACAAGAGCTTTTTGCTTATAACACACGACTTAGAGATTGGATGAATTGACTGACAAATGACCTCTTATTTAAAGATAAATCCTCCAACGGGCAGTTCAAGTGATTCTCGTCAAAGCACGGATCAGGAGTTGGTTGGTCCAACTGAGAACTTCCCCTAATGTCTGAGGATCTAAAAATCAAGATTTCCTTGCAAAACTCAATCTAGCGATCAAAATAGAGCGAGAAAATAATAATAAAATTTAGGCAAATAGAGATACTTTCTATTACGTTCAAAATTTAAATTATTATTAAAACCCCAATGATTGAGCAATATATCTATACTCAAATCACTATTTAGAAGCTATCATCAATGGCTTTAGAAAAAATTATGCATGAAAACAACACATTTACAATATTCCCATGAAAAGTAACACCAACAGAATTTAACCCCAAAGTCTTTCTTTATTATCTAGAAAAAAGATTACACAAGAGCTTTTTGCTTAGCACATGACTCGGAGACTGGATGAATCCACTGACAAATGACCTCTTATTTAAAGATAAGTTCTCCAATGGCTAGTTTGAGTGATCCTCGTCAAAGCAATCTCGATTGTTGATGAAGATTAAAATTTCTTTTAATCTAATCTGTCGAAATATTTAAATATTTGGGGAAATTCGAAAATTTTAATTAAATGCATTTTAATTAACTAAAAAATAATTTTTTTGAGTTAACTTCCCCAAAAAATTGACTTTGACTTAACCCAGAGATCAAAGGTTTAAAATTTAGTAAAATAATTAATCTACCTTAGTCCCGAGATCTTTTAAAATTTAATTTTTTAGGACTGACGAATTTTGCCTCTGGAGAATTTAAATTTACCCAGGACCTAGAATTAATTAAATTTCTGGCTTAAGATTTTAATTAATTTTTGGCTAGAAAATTTAATTAATTAACCTATGAGGGGATAAATTATTTTTCCTACTCTCAAGCACTTTTTATTATGATTTTCATATTTTTTACATTATACGGGGGATAACCCATTTGTAATAGACCCTCACAGACTACCCATTTCTGTGACACAAACATAATTCAACAGACCAAACAATTTGTAATAAAATAACCTAACCAAATAGTTATGATTATTCCAAAATCGCTTTTACATAGACTCGATCTAGAACACTAAGACTCGCCTAAGATCCTAACGACAAAATCCATTCCAGCATTGGGGTAAGACTGGAGGGGAAAACTTTGCCAACCATCCAAAAATGGATCGGTGAGATGAAAAACCTCCTAGAATGGAGATTGTCACTAGAAAGATAGGTTTACCAAAGGTGTTACATACATGACATAGTTCTGCTGATATTATTTACATCATATACATGCAGAATGAGTTTACATTATAACATGATGATCAGGCCGATGATGATAATTGGACGACATGAACACATTGATCAGATGGTATTCCTTTTTGCAAAAAAGAGGGTGTACTGCTATGAGATCGTTGACACAGAGTGGTCAACAAGATCCACATAGGTTAAAAGAAATACAATGATAAAGAACTCTTAAAGATTTATTGAAAAATCAACTAAAACATTTCCTATCTAGAGAAAATTCTCAAAACCAAATGCCAATGTAAGGTAGCTCTACATTAACAAATCTCTAAAAACAGAATGGAAATAATAGAATCAATAGCATAATGGAAAGAAGAAGCACAATGATCAAGATATTACTATGCTCAAGAAGAACAACACCTCATAAGTGAACCCCAAAGTCTTTTATTGCAATAGAAAGTAAGTGTACACAAGAGCAATGCTTTCCCAAGCACAATAGCTCGATTTTTAATGGTACATATTGAGAGCCCATGGCTCTATTATATAGAAGCTTGTGAGCCAATCCCAAGGTAGATGGGTGACAATCCCAAGACAGATGGGTGACAATCCCATGCTTCTACATGCAAATTCGAATATCCCAAGTGGCCATTTGATTTCCTCTAGAGAGGCCCACACAATCCTTGAAGAGAACTCGTTGGAGTGAGAGAGGGACATGTGGTTGTGTGAAGTGGAGTGGTAGGAGACCACTCTCCACTTCATCTCAAGCAAACTCAATCCCACCAAATACTCAACTCAACTTGGAACTCGAGCTATCTTCCACAATTTATGCGATTTGTTTTTGAGAATTTGTGGTCCTTCTCCAAGAAATTCGATTTCCCTTTTTGTCACATGTTTTTCCATGATTTTTGGTCCATTGTGGAATCCATATCACTTTTTAACTCCTTGATAATTTTCCACCTTATTTCCACATCGTTTAGCATGTGTGGATATTTATTTCTTCCAATTTATTTAATTGATGGGCTAATTATTGCCACATTTTACACAAAACTTAGGAAAAATGGGTTTTGAAGGTTTAGAACTTATTTTTTACCCATCGAAGTGTGTCATAGTAGAAAGTTGAGGGTGAGAGGTGTAACTTTGATCACATATACCCAATACAACTTCTCTAGACATTACTTATTACAATTTATTTTCAGAATTTATTGAAATTTCTGCCCTGCGGGAAATTTAAGAAATTAAAAAATTGACTCCTAGACCTAATCAAATTCCACGAAATTTATTGTGATCTAGTATGGTAATATAAAATGACTCTAGATACTAGGACTCACCCAAGGCCTCACCATCAAATTGCACTCCGAATTTGGGGTTATGCTTGGAGGAAAATACTCAATTAATTATTAAAGACCGAAAGAATATGATAATTAATCAAGTGAAAAAAAACCTCCCAGAGTAGACCCATTTGATAACGAAGTCCCAAGTTACCAAGGCCTGTTACATGATTCAACTTATCATACTAGTATCACTTTTACATCATCCCTATAGGGCTTGTGGAATTTGAGTACAATAAAAGAAGATGAGAAGAAGAAATAGAGTTGAAAAATTCTGATGGCATAGTGAACTTTGATGGTACATGAAGGCTCTGACATATCCTTGGGCATGGAGTCTTAAAAAACTTTCAGGTGCCACTTCAATAGTCAACAAAGTATAAAATTGTGTCTCATGCATGATGCATGACTTAGACTAGGAGGAATCTTAAAAATATATTTCATGCTAAAATATAAAGACAAGGCAAGGTAGAGGCTTTTAACATGCTTAATCAGTTGAGCAGGTCGAACAACAAAGAGGGAGAGACAACCAACAACCAAGAAAGAGATATTTCAAACAACATGCAGTTCCAAACATTAGTTATGTATAGTTGTACGTAGTACGTACAACACTGTATGGATCCATACAATCATATTGAAAGTACTGTATGGGTCTGTATAGTCATACAGGCATCCATGCAATTCACAGTGCACACACACAGGCTGGACATTCATACAACAATCACTTCACTCAATTCAAGGTGTTTTTGGTATCCGTGCAATGTTGTTTCTTTTGGGGCAGCGTGGGGAGGTTTCCTTGTAAGTTTTATGAAGGAACGAAGAACTGATTTGAAAAAGTAATTCCCCATGTATGTGTAAAATTAATTTTTATGCTTCCACTATATAATTTCTAACTATTGAGTGATTGATGTTATGGTTTGAAATTTAATTTCAACATTAATTAAATTCAACAATCTACTTGTTTGATTGAGGGAGTAGTCTACGAGAAAACATTTGCTCCAATCACTAGGTACACTTCTATTAGAGCTGTTATGCCCTTAGTTTCATTTATGGTATGGAAGATGTATTAGATGGATGTGGAGATAACTTTCCTTAATGGGATTATTGAAGAAGAACTGTATATAGAGCAGTTTTAGGGCTTCGAAGTAAATGGGAAGGAGTCCCATGTGTGTAGACTTAACAAATCCCTATATGGACTCAAGTAGGCATGGAGAGCATGGTATTCTAAGATTGATGGATATTTGCGAAGTATGGGCTTCACCAAAAGTGAAACAAATTCTAACTTATATTATATATTTGTTTAGACTTTGTTATGCTTCTTAACCTGCAAAAGATACCCAAATACAGAATATGCGAAGAAAAGAGACCGAGAACACAGAATGGCAATGACTTTATTATTCAGAGAGAAATGTTCACTTGCCTCTTCGAGGGGGAAACCTCCAATAGAGCAGAGCTCGATTACAAAAAATAAGACACGATGCTCCTCGCAGGGAGTTACTATCCTTTATATATGACTCCTACGAGTAATACCACGGGTCAATACCGCTTATTACTAATACCATCTATCTAATACTACGGCCCATTTGCAACTAACTGTGGTTCCTTTATTAATTGCGGATTAACCACTTACAATTATTAATATGGGCTTTATTGACTCTTAACTATGACGTGGTCCCATTACATAGATAAGGGGGTTAGGGTGGGACCCTAACATGCCCACCCCCTTAAGACTAGCCTTGTCCTCAAGGCTGAAGCTGCGGAAACTGCTGCAGAATAGTGGATGGCTTCCAAGTTGCATCTTCTGGAGAGGTGTCTTTCCATTTGACTAGGACTTCCTTAATCATGCGGCCGCGCAGTTGCTTGACTCGTGTGTCAAGGACCTGTTCCGGTTGAAGCCAGATGGATCCTTCTTCGTCCAATTGTATACTAGTCTGAATTCTGCAATTATTCGCAATCACTTTCTTGAGGCATGAAACATGAAAAACTGGATGGATTTTTGCAGTAGGTGGCAAAGCCAACTTGTAGGCCACTTCTCCAATGCGTTGAAGTACTTGATATGGTCCGTAGAATGTGGGAGAGAGTTTCTGACATCCTTTGTCTTTGAGTGATGTTTGCTTATATGGTTAGAGCTGTAAAAAGACCTGATCCCCTTCTTGAAATTAGCGCTCTGAGCGATGCTGGTCTACCTGTTGCTTCATGTGGTTTTGAGCTTGGTGAAGATTCTCTCGAAGATGGGCTAGCATAGTTACGCGGTGTTGTAGGAGTTGATCCACTGCCTGTACTTTTGAGAAGCCCTTGAGATATGAAGTAGGTGAAGGTGGGAGTTGACCATATACTGCTTCATATGGAGTCATTTTGGTGGTGGCATGATAGTTGGTGTTGTACCACCATTCTGCC
>APFE031497830.1:49195-115338 GCA_000404065.3 Pinus taeda
ATTGGGCTGCTAATGCACGTTCCACCTTACGAGCTACCTTGCAAGCCTCCATCCACGTGGGAGGGTGGTGAAGTAGCGCTTGAGCTCTGATGGCTTCTTTAAGACCGTTAATAAAACATTCCATGTAGAACTCATCTGTGAGACCCTTAGTGCGGAAAGCTAAGCTTTCAAAAGCATTAATATATTCCTCTACTGTACCAGTCTGTCTAAGCTTAGTGAGACGACCCAAATAAGAGTCTTCTTGTTCAAAGCGATCTTTAAGAGCTATGGTAAATTGGGCCCAAGTCCTAAAATATCCATTGGAGCGCTGATGCCATTCCCACCATTGCCACCGTTCATTTTCGAAGTACATGCTCCCCAACACAAGCTTAGTCGCATCATCTAGGATCTGATTCAATTTGAAATACTGGTCCATTTGGGATAGCCATGCTGCTGGGTGAGAACCATCAAATTTATGCATATCCAACTTAGGAAGTTGCTGATTAGGTGGTGGATGGGTGTGCCAGACGTGAGGAGAGTGGCTAGATTCACCGTAAATGCCTTCATAGCCATTATACCCTTCCTCGTGGGCTTGCTCCTTGTCGTTTGACCTCAAATCCTCCTTGCCATCTCCTTGCAATTTCTCTAGCTGGAGACTCATTCCTGTAAGTAGGGTGTTCATTTTACCCAGATCTATTTTGTCCAGCTGAGTGTGGATTTTGTTCACCGTTTCCTCCAGTTTGTCCATCCTTTCATTGGCCATCGCTTGAGCTCTAGTTGCTACCATACACCGTTGTGATGAAAAATTGGGACCGGCAAAAATTTTTTTTTGCCCAATTAATTGAATGGTACCACCATGCTCAGTTCGTCGTCCTGATTTTAATGGGCTATATCACCAATAAGCGTCCCGGAACATCTCAGAATTTTTTTTTTTTTTTTGTTACTCCTAACGGAGTTTTACTCCTTCTTGATCAATACTGCAGTCGCCAAATCCTCAAAATGTCAATGCAGCCAAAAGTCCTGCGACAATTATACCCTGGTATAGGAACCCTGCACAGTGCTTCTGGTCTGCTGGATCTGAGAGAACTGGCTGGTTGGGACCGATGTCTGCTGCTGCTGCACTCCTTTGCTCAAGCGGATCTGGAAGAGATGATGAGTAAAAAAAGGAACTAGGGTCTTGGGGAGTGTCAGGTGTTACAGATCGCAATATACATAAGGGTCTGGCAATAGTACTCGGCCCAATGTTTCAGGGCTCTAACTAAGGAGGGTCGACCGTACCCTTAGCCGTACCACCCGACTACCCTATCGTACGGGCGAGTAATCTCTCCGAGTGCTGTTCTCGGTGTACTATAGCTGCAAGACAGTCGCTGGTTTATCTATGGCGAGGTTTTCAGGGAGCCTATGGGCTTCCGATATACCCAGAGGGTACGTGGAAGACAGTCCGTGCGCGGTTCTGTCTAATGTGCTACTACTCGAAGGGGTACCCACAGGGGTTACAAGGGAGTCCAACAGACGTGACCACCTCTTGTATTTCCTGCGTGCATGCCTCCCCAAATCCGTAGATTTATGCGCTCAACGACAGATCCTGTGGTTTAAAGACGCCGGAACACGTCTCGAGCCAATTTTTTTTTTGCTACTAATTGGAGATCCCACCGGCCCCGGAAAGAGCTATGATACCACTTTTTATGCTTCTTAACCTGCAAATGATACCCAAATACAGAATATGCGAAGAAAAGAGATCGATAACAAAGAATATGCGAATAAAAGATATGCAGAACACAGAATAGCGAAGACTTTATTATTCAGAGAGTAATGTTCACTTGCCTCTTCGAGGGGGCAACCTCCAATAGAGCAGAGCTCGATTACAAAAATAAGACACGATTCTCCTCGTAGGGAGTTACTATCCTTTATATATGACTCTTACAAGTAATACCATGGGTCAATACCGCTTATTACTAATACCGTCGGCCCATTTGCAACTAACTGTGGTTCCTTTATTAATTGCGGATTAACCACTTACAATTATTAATATGGGCTTTATTGACTCTTAACTATGACGTGGTCCCATTACATAGATAAGGGGGTTAGGGTGGGACCCTAACAGACTTGCTTATTTTGGTGTTGTATGTAGATGATTTGTTTTTGATAGGTGTAGAGAAGCTCATTGCTGGGTGCAAAACCGACATGGAAGTTGAGTTCAAAATAGAGGACATCTACATGATGCATTACTCGGGGTTGGAGGTTTTTGTAGAATTTAAGGGAGATATTCCTTGGGTAGGTTAAGTGTATAGTTTAGATCCTGAAGAGGTTTTGGATGGAGGATTGCAAACCTATAGCCACACCTATGACCACTAATTTGAAGGCAACAACTTCAAATTTAGAGTGGGTGGGTCCCATGATGTATAAGTAGTCTAGACTCTATAGGTTCTTTAATGTATTTGGTCATGTTCTGGTATGACAACAACCTCCCATTTTGTATATAGCTCCAAATAAAAATGGGGACCCTTCAATTCATTACTTTGGCTTTAAGTCCTTATGCATTTCTCCTTTTTGTTTTGTTAAAATTGGAAACTAGGGCCAAATTCCACTTTGGGCAGGTCTTTTGAAGAAGGTAATTATGGCATTGAATTCCTCTTTTTGAGAGGACCAAAATCGACATAAAGATCATTAAATTTGGATAAGGAGAAATGGGTTTTTGAATTTATGCCCACTCATGTAAATTATCAAGGTCGGCTTCACCCCTATGTAGGATCATAAAGCCCAATCATCATGTCTCTTGACCCTCACCAAGTTGTATATATAGAGGTGTCCTCCCACCTCATTTTGAAATAGGACAACATCTGAGGCAAATAAGCAGGTGGCAAGGAGTCGAGTTTATGAAGAGGTTTGTCTCTGTTTAGGGTGCGGTTTCCTTGGGAGAGAGAACCGCAGATCTGAGGCACCATGCACAGAGGCTAGGACTGTCTGGGCAGTTTATCTCTTGATTTTGGGTGCGAGTTTCTTGCTGGATAGAGCCACAGTCAGAGGTATGCTTGTTGGGTGTTTTTCTGTGCTATTCGGTGTGGTGTATTTCTATTACAGGCCACAGAAAGAGGGCTGCTACAATAGCTAGTTGGTAACGTGTTTGGAGGGTGTGAAGGCATGAATAAGCCCTTCTCTCTAGGCCGCATATGCCTAGGCCAGAGCGCAGCTAGGTCAAGGATTCTTCCATGAGTTTGGGACTGTTTTATCTTGCCGTTGATTTAGGATTGTTGTAGGGTGTGTTGAGGAGGAGCCTTAAGCCTTAGATCAGTTTTTGTGTGCCTACAAATGGAAAACCGCAGTAATTGAGGGTGTAGAGAAAGAGGGCTGTAGCAGGCTGCTAAGCCCTAACCAGTGACCAGAATTGCAGAGAAGAAGACATTAGTTCTTGGAGCATGCAAAGAATGCCAGAAGTGCAGATTGATTGGGCCAGGGCTGTAGCAGGCTGCTAAGCACTAACCAGTGACCAGAATTGCAGAGAAGAAGACAGTAGTTCTTGGAGCAAGCAAAGAATGCCAGAAGTGCAGATTGATTGGGCCATCTTTTTGTCTAAGGGCAATGTTATTAGATCTTCAATTGGCAAGACATTTTTATTGTACTCTCTTTCTCTGCTGAACATTTGATAATAATAATAAGAATAATTGATCAAGGGTTTTCCTCATCTTGGGGTTTTTCCCTGGCTTGAGCCAATTCCTGTGTTTTCTTGTCTTGACTTGTCCTCTGCATTTATGTTGTATGTTCTTTCATTAATTACTGTTATAAGACAATGGTTAATGTGATTGCTAATGGATTAATGGAATTAATTATGGGCTTATGAAGTAACTGACCTAAGCAAAGAACATATTAACTCAAAATTAACATGGTATCAGACCCAGGAGAGGACATGCCCAAGCAAGAGTGAAAGAGAAAGCAATCACAAGGAGAAGTTTATTGACATGTCTCCTTTCTCTTCGAGTCTGAAAATAAGACAACATGAAATGGACTATGAATGCACATTTGCTGTGTTTATTTTATTAAAAGTCAAGGGTTTCAAAATCTTCAAAATAGGAAGAATGGAAGCAGAAAGAGAAACGTAATCTTATCAATGGAAGGATCTGAGGTCAACTCTTTGGAAAAGATGTGAATGTCTGTTCATGGGATTGTTTGTCTACAGGATCATGTCTATTTCTTTTGTGCTTATATTACAGTGGCCCGTGGATCTTATGGTTCACTTTAGGAATTGCACTTGTTTTATTTATGTGACTCACATATTTCTATGATTCTCCATGGCTCACATTATTTCTAATATGTTTTGAGTGACATCGCTCCTGTGCCTCTATTGCTATCTGTGGAATGTAACGCGATCATATTTGATCTCTGTAGTTCACAGTTCAATTGGCTACTACACGATCTGATATCACTCACTGTTGAGAACATAGGCATCACAATTTAAGAACAGAGGCATCAATGGCATCACATGTTATATCTAAGGCATCAGTCCATACATATCACAGTGGTGTTAACTATGTACAGTGGCATTGTTTCAATGAGGGTTTCAATACATTATGGGCATCACTAGAGTGAGATCACGCTTCAAGTATAAGCATCATTGCACACATTCAGTCACCGATACTTTATTGTGACTCGCACTGACATTTCAGTGTCCATATTATACTATGATTTGCACTGCATTATGGTATGGCTTCACCCTCTCTGTATGGTTCAGTGATTGTCTAACGTGTGATAAACTGTTAGGGTTCTTCAAAATCATTAACCCTTCACATTGCTGTAAACTTAATATTGCAGTAAGTTTGTTGTATGTCAATATTTGTGAACCATTTTCAGATTTGATGTCTCTGGTCCAGTCTAGAGATCAACCGTGGTGCACTATTTCTTAAGATTATTCTCAAAGATTTATTTAGGATTTGAAAGAGATATCCTTTATTTGTAGCATAAGACCTGCTGACATCTCTTGGTCTTGTCATCTCACGAAGATTCTCTTCAAGCGGTGAACCTGAGGCATCAAGCATTGGAAGAATTTTATATCTTGCAATAGCATTGATCCTCCTTCAGTTTTGAGAAGAAATGTTTTGCTCAATCCAAGTGTTACATCTGCAGCCTGAGAAATCTTGGTGATCTTAACATGCCTCTATGATCTCATGTGCAGGAAACATAGGAAGGGTACTAAATAAGGATCAATCACCTTGCAAGGAGAACAAAGGTTCAATGAATTCTCGACTATAGGCCCTTATCCAGGGCACCTGTTCCAACATCAAAATCTGTGAACAGTGAAGGTACTATGGATCAATTTGGTTGGCAGAATAAGAGTTTGTTCTGAAGTAGTTACATCTGCGGCATATTCATCTCAATTCTCTGTGTAATGACTGTGTTAATTCTGAACATAAACCTACAACCCTAGAATCAATTCAATTATGAAACCTCTGTGAATCATTACAGACCTGGAATGTAATCTAGTTATTATCAGTCATCAAGACTTTTGAGGTGTGGTCTTATTGTACCTGTCCCAAGCATTAATCAGCGATAGCTATTCATATATGTACGAGCTCTTCGGAAGCTGCCTTGATTCAAGAAAAGTAAGGTGTATTTTGCAGCAAGAAAATACCAATATACAAGGAATTTTTACATAGATTTGGCTGTGGTCCATTGCCATCAAGAGTTGTTAACAGTTAACATCACCCACTGTAGAAGAACAAAGTCATAATCAAGAAAGTGTGACATCAAAGGTTTCGCTTATTGACAATAAACCTACTTCCTTAGGAATAGTTTCAAATAGAAACAATGTATAATATCTTCTCTTGCAGCAGGCAACGAATCTATTGATATACTACTGTTGAGGTTTGTCAGTTGATCAAGCAGATCACATGATAGAAACTGCCAGTGCATGCATTTGGTATCTGAAAATTTGCTGATAAGATAATGTACAGGTTGATGAAGCAAGATTTTAGGCGGAGCTATAAAATCCCTGTCAGAATAGATGGATGGCCCTGCCTCATGGATCAAAGAAATAATGACAGGAAAAGTAACAGGTTGCAGATTGCTTGATGTTTATGTTTTGACAAGATCACTCTCCCTATATTCAGAGGGAACTATGAATGAGATATTGTAAATATACATCAATTGATGATGTCTGCTTAACAAATGATGACCCTCATGTTTATCAATGTAAGAGGGAGCTGACATTTAAAGTCAAGATGGAAGACCCAACCCTGATGCACTATTTCCTGCACTTAAAGGTCTGATGAGATGGAAAAATTGCTGGCCTGTATATGTATATCTTGTGGGACGCCTGCTCTTCTTGATAAACACTCCATCAGTCATATGCATCACTATGAAGGCTCTGAGTCAATCAATGGATGAGCCTCATATATTGGATAACTACTTATTGAGATATCTCTGTGATTCTAATATTATAATCTGAAGTACGCTGCTGGAATGAAAGATTCCATTTCTGATGCTGGCTCGGTTGGCAGTGTTGTCGCACAAAATGTCTAGGCACTGTGTCAACGGCTCAGATCGGGCGCTGTCACCTTGATTCCCAATCTTTCCGTTTAAGCTGTCTCCCTACAACAGGCTAAGGGGGGTAGACCCTATGAAAATGGAATGAAAGAGAACTAGTTGGAAACCAACCAGTGCGGGAGATACAATGAAGCGACCAAGTACTTGATTTAGATTTAGCAAGATTTATTGGATTTGATTAGATTTTAAGCAATTGATGCCAGTGCCTTATGGAGTCAACTATCTTGCTAGGAAATTTAGGACCAAGTAATTGATTTGCAACTGCTGCTTGGATGAATGACTATCTTATATGAAGTGCAGATCCTAAAGCTAATATGAGATGCGAGAATCTTGGTTAATTTTAGTTAAATGTCTATTTAAGTTTTAACCCTTTGATCTTTTTTATATTGAGCCTGATTTCGTAGTAATTGGCAGAAAGAAGATAAGGTGAAAGACACTAAGGTGTGATTAACGATACCTCTCCTAAAAATCTAACATACTCGGCGCCTCTGGTGCTGCAGAGAGCTGTGGCTCTGATCACTGCAAGGTCATCGTTTTAAGTACTATTAAAAGCAGGCTTCTCAAGCAATGATGGATGGATACCTATCTCTCTATCGACCAAGCTTATGCTTGGAAGTAAATTTTAGTTATGCAGAACTAACTTAATATGCAAAAGCACGAGATGATTAGAAGATGAGATGAAATTAGATTCAAGGAAGAAAAGTGCTTATGCTACGATCTGATTCAGAGTTATATATCAAAGCCCTTAATTGTCAAAATGAATGTTCACTTCACCAGACAAAGATTGAAAGATAAACTTCTTAGCAATATCATAATTAGATCACAAGCTTACTTCAAATCTTCTAGATTCTTTCAAATGCAATTATAGCTCAAAGAGAACAAAAGCGTTTTTACAAATTAATATCAGATGCTTGAAAAATACTCAGTGTATGAAACAAAAGATATGCATTTTATCACAGTACCATGATAGAGTACTTAATTTTTAGAAATTAGTTTTTAGGACAGTAGTGAGAAAAACTTTATGACAACAACAATATGACAATGAAAATAGTAAGCTATCAATGATATCTTTATGCCAAAAATTTACCGAATTTTTTCCGAACTTGCCCACATGAATTATAATTTTTTTTTCAGCCTGTTATGATGTGATTTCCAGAATTATATCAAATCTGATATACTTATTACAGCCAGCAATTAAAACATGAAATAAGCCCAATGATGAATGCCAATTCAAGAAATTAATTCCTTAATGTATTAGACAACTTAGGCACTGATTTTAGACTAACCCACATGAAATTTTGCCACTGTTATATTTCATACTTCAGAAACAGAATTATTCAGAGATAACAGTCACCCAAAATGTAGATTTAGGCCAAATTTTTGATACACATCAAACATAAATGACTTATTAATGTATTTAACAATTTTTTTAGTTAATTTCAAATCACTTGGATGCGTTTTTCACCACTATTAGAAAGGTATATGACTACTGTAGCAAACAATGAGGAAAAAGATGGTTTAGAGATCAAACCCTTTGGCCCTAGGCCTTGAAGATCACTTGCCCAAGTTGCCAAAAAAGTTTCAATACTTGAAACACAATTTTTTACCAAATTTTCTGCAAAAACCCACCAATGATTAGCTTCAGAAAATCAAATATTCAAATTAGAAATGGAGCAAAGGGAATCTAGGGCCAATGAGAGCTAGCACTAGGCCCAATAGAACTATCATTGGGCTAGGAGAAGGCAAATCCGGGCTTAAGAGCCCCAAAACTTGAAACCCTTGTTCTAAAAAAAGTTATTTTGCTTCAAATCTTCAGATTTGTTGCAAAATCTTTAATGGTTAGCCTCGCAAAATATTTGGGACAAGATATAGCCTTCCAGGGCTTAGATTTGTCTTTAAACCCCCAGATTTGCTTGAAAAATCTCGGATTTGAAGATTTACTTGGTTGATTTCCCAGATCTATTCCTGAAAACAATATTTGAGCCCAGATCTTGCCCTCCAGGGTCTAGAATTAGCTCAGATCTGAAGATTTTCTTGGCTGATTTCTTAGATCTATTCCTGCACAAGTGAAAAGAGAAAAACCCAATACCCAATATGTACAAAAGTAGAGAAAATTCCCAAAATCCAAGTGTTAAAATTCAAAATTATGTTACAAAATTTCAGATCTACACAAGTAAATAACATATCTATACAAATAATTTACAGATCTATCAGATCTGAGGAGTATGAGTCCAACTCCGCTCCCAGATCTGATAATCTAAGGCTCTTAATAGTCAGATCTATCAAAATTTCCACAAAATATTTAAAAGATTTTGAAATTTTAGAGAGGTACTAGCCCAAAAACACTCTGCAGAAAAAAGATTATTGTTAGATAAATCCTGAGGTTTATATGAAGTAGGCTCTTCAGAAAATATGTGTTGAGAGTTGGCTGATCCAACGGAAGACTATCCACAAACGCTCAATGAGAACCTGAGAGGTCTTCTACAAACACTAGATCAACCATTAAATCAAGTAGAGAAATAGAACAACAATAAAATTATGAAGAAATTGAGATACCTGCTACTTCAATCAAAATTAAAAATGTTACCCTAGATCCAACAAACTGAATAAGATACTTGTATTCAGATTATTCTAAGAGAGCTATTGATTGATAGTTTTCACATAATATTAAGCATAAATTAAAACAATGTTACCATAAATTTATGAAGAGGAACATTACAACACGTTGAAACCCCAAAGAATTTTGCATTAATTCAAAAAAGTATATAAGAGAGCTTGAGAGCT
The DNA here is from genome assembly GCA_000404065.3 of Pinus taeda. NCBI lineage: Eukaryota > Viridiplantae > Streptophyta > Pinopsida > Pinales > Pinaceae > Pinus > Pinus taeda. The sequence continues at coordinate 58,496 of APFE031497830.1, forward strand.
TAGTACACAATCCAGAGATCGGATGGATCAACTGACAGATGACCTCCTATTTAAAGATAAATCTTTCAACAGCTAGTTTGAGTGATCCTTGTCAAAGCAAGCTCGACCGTAGATGAGGATTAAAATTTCTTTTAATCTCATTTGTCGAAATTTTAACTTCTTGAAGAAATTCAAAATTTTCAAGTAAATGCATTTTAATTAACTCAAAGATAAATTTTTTGAGTTAATTTCCTCAAAAATTTGACTTTGACTTAAACCTTAGGGACCAAAGACTTAAGATCTAGCAAAATAATTATTTACTTTAGTTCTAGGACCTTTCAAAATTTGAATTTTAAGGACCAACGAATTTTGCCTTTGGAAAATTTAAATTTACCTAGGACGTAAAATTAATTAAATTTTTGGCTTAGGATTTTAATTAATTTTTGGCCAGAAAATTTAATTAATTAACTTGAGGGGATAAATTATTTTTCCAACCCTCAAGACACTTTACATCACAAGGGGGAAAACCCATCTGAAATAGACTTTCACAGACTACACATTTCTGCGACACAAATATAATCCAACAGACCAAACAATTTGTAATAAAATAACCTAACCAAATAGTTAGGATTATTCCCAAATCACTTTTACATAGGCTTGATCTATAACACTAGGACTCGCCTAAGATCCTAGTGACAAAATACATTCCGGCTTTGGGGTAAGACTGAAGGAAAACTCTGCCGACCATCTGAGAATGAATCGGTGAGACAAAAAACCTCCCAGAATGTAGGTCGTCACAAAAAAATTGGGTTTACCTAGGAAATTACATACATGACACAGATTTGTTGAGATTATTTACATCATATCCATGCAGTATGGGTTTACATTATAACATGAAGATCAGACTGATGTTGATAGCTGGACGACACGGACACATCGATCAAGCGCTATCCCTTTTGCAAAAAAAGGGGGTGTATTGGTATGGGTCGTTGACATGTAGTGGTCAATAGGCAGTATGATGGATGGAAAGAAAACATCTAGTACTATATATCTTGATTTCGTTACTTTGGAGGCATTATTGAGGCTGAGTGTATGAAGCAACAAGTATGGTTTATTATAAAGCCAACTGGTTGAGGAAGCTCTTTTGTAAGCCATTCGAGCATGTGTTGATAATCATCGTTGTATGTTGCGTCATTCTTAAGTGAGACTCATTTTTTAGAAAAACCATGTTCCACGACAATTCCAAGTATTGGGTACCACTTTATTTTTGATACATTGGAGAGATACCAAGCTCCATCATTGTTGGTTGGATGAATAGATTTCTGTCATAGCCTCTTGGTAAGGTCAAGAATATCTTTTTTTTTGGAGAGGTTGGGAGTCGTGGAAGGACCCTCCCATGAGGGTCACGCTTGAGTTGGACATTGAGCTCTGGGAGCTCCTGGGGGCTTGGGGACTTCTTGGAGATATGAGCGAAGAACATAGGATGAGTGGTTCACCTTCCCCTATGATACCCAATGATGGTTGACATGTGTGTAGGGTGAGTGGTTCACCTTTTCCTACGGTTGATGATACATGCATAGGATGAATGGTTCACCTTCTCCTATAGCATATGATCAGGATAAGTGGTCCACCTTCTCCTATGGATACCACCATGAAAGATGCATATAGGCATCTGTCATCTGTCACATGTGGACATGTTGGTGGGATGTGGTTCATCCTTTCCTCACATGTAGGATGCTCATTCCCTACGATCGATGGTTGACATGTCAGTGGGATGTAGGTCATCCTTTCCCCACGTGTAGGATCCTTCCTATGATTGTTGGTTGGCATGCATGTAGGACGTGGTTCATCCTATCCCTACTCTCGGTGGTTTGCACATGTGTAGGATGTGGTTTATCCTTTCCCTATGATGGTTGTGATATGTGACTGTAGGATGCAATTCATCCTTTCCCTACGTGTAGTTGTGAGTAGGATGTGATTTATTCTTTCCTTGCTATTGCTCCAGTATCATCCTACCCATGTAGTCCGGGACACATGGGAAGTACCTCTCATCTGGCCAACGAGTTGGGAAAAGTGGATAGGGACCATAACACTACAGATGGACGCATCATGTACTGCCATACTCCCTATGTCTAGGATGCATGATGTTCAACAACTTGATCACTTGGGATCCAGTTCGATTGGGGTTCAACCCCTGGTTATTTGGACTGAATTTTGTCAGTGGAGAGTGACAAGGTCTTGTGACTCACTCTCGATCAATTCTTCTTCATTATCTATATTAGTGTTCAACAAAGATGAGATGAGATGCATAGATGGTTGATGATGAAAGGATGGCATGATAATGAATGGATTGGCAGGTGGAATTCTCCCTAGTTGAGAGGGAGTGTTAAAATTGGCAACTAGGGTCAAATTCCACTTTGGGCAGGTCTTTTGAAGAAGATAATTATGGCATTGAATTCCTCTTTTTGAGAGGACCAAAATCGACCTAAATATCATCAAATTTGGATAAGGAGAAATGGGTTTTTGAATTTATGCCCACTCATATGTAAATTATCAAGGTCGGCCTCACCTCTATGTAGGCTCATAAAGCCCAATCGTCATGTCTCTTGACCCTCACTAATTTGTATATATAGAGGTGTCCTCCCACCTCGTTTTGACACATCCAAGTGCATCATCCACACCTCTGAAATAGGACAACATGAGGCAAAGACGCAGGTGGCAAGGAGTTGAGTTTATGAAGAGGTTTCTCTGTTTAGGGTGCAGTTTCCTTGGGAGAGAGAGCAACAGGTTTGAGGCACAATGTGTGGAGATTAGGGGGATTGTCTGGGCAGTGTATTTCTTGATTTTAGGTGTGAGTTTCTTGCTGGATGGAGCCACAATCAGAGGTATGCTTGTTGGGTATTTTTCTATGCTATTTGGTGTGGTGTATCTCTAATACAGGCCGCAGAAAGAGGGCTGCTACGACAACTAGTTGGTAAGCTGTTTTGAGGGTGTGAAGGCATGAATAAGCCCTTCTCTCTAGGCTGCATATGCCTAGGCTAGAGAGAAGTTAGGTCAAGAATTCTTCCATGAGTTTGGGATTGTTTTATCTTGCCGTTGATTCAAGGTTGTTATAGGTTGCGTTGACTACAAATGGAAAACCACATTAATTGAGGAAGTGGAGAAAGAGGGATGTAGCAGGCTGCTAAGCCCTAACCAGTGACTAGAATTGCAGAGAAGAAGACATTAGTTCTTGGGGCATGCAAAGAATGCCAAAGTTACAGATTGGTTGGGCCATCTTCTTGTCTAACGACAATGTTATTAGATCTTCAATTGGCAAGACATTTTTATTGTACTCTCTTTCTCTGCTAAACATTTGATAATAGTAATAAGAAGAATTGATCAAGGGTTTTCCCCATCTTGGGGTTTTTCCCTGGCTTGAGTCAGTTCCTGTGTTCTCTTGTCTTGGCTTGCCCTTGCCCTCTGCATTTATGTTGTATGTTCTTTCATCAATTATTGTTATAAGACAATGGTTAATGTGATTGCTAATGGATTAATGGAATTAATTATGGGATTATGAAGTAACTGACCTAAGCAAAGAACATGTTAACTCAGAATTAACATGTTTCCTTCCTTTTCTATATATATATATATATATTTTAGTGACTGGCAGAATCGGTAATGCATCGACTCTCGTACTTGTGTGACACGGGGTTGATCCTCGATGACTGCCACTATAACCTCCAAGTGCAACTGCACTGCCCCCCAAGCACATCACATGGGTAATACGAGGTTTGAATATGTGACTTGCACAATGGCACGAACCCCTTAGCAGTGCATTCGTTGGCCAATAGGTTGCACCCCTGTGGGCTCCTTCCTTTTCTATTTCATCTATCCCTTTCTTTTCTTTTATATATAGCCTTCCTTTGTATAAAATGCATTATCAAAACTCCGCCCCTCTAAAAAACATTATAAAAACCCATAAGTGATTAAGTTTTGAATGCATAGTGCAAATTTCCATGACGTAGTACACTCTTTCCCGTTCTGTGGAACTGAAATATTTTTTTCCTCCACCCTTCGTTAATAGTGCTACGTATATGCAAATTGCTCTATGTAAATCCTTCATGGCATGACGTGAATTTTTCCAGTCTATTGTCAGACATTCCCGTCCCACTCCTTGTCAACCACGCTTCATGCACTTATCAACAAATGCCAAGTTTTACATAGAAACTAGTGTGGCGGGACATGAATTTCTTCCATTAGAAAACAATAATGTTTTCGTTTCGTGGTTTCTGTCAATCTCACCAACATATAAGCCATAACTATGAAATAGCATCGGGAAATAAGCCTTGTAGTGACATGGCTTTTATACTCCTCGTTTCACCACCTGGCACTCCCTGCCATGGGTCCCTATAGATCACTACCTTGTGTCAGTCATTTTCTAGTCATATCAACATACTAAAGCTCATTTTCTATCTACTTGGACCACATTTTCTTCCGTAACTTCAAGAATGGCTTTCGCTAAAATCTTGAAAATGTATTTGTTGGAAATACCGAGAGGTGGGTGAATCAATATATCACTCTTTTTACACAATTGGTTAGATTCCTTTAAACATTCAAATCATCAAAAACAAACATGAAACAATATCACATCATATAGACATTGCACAAAAGATTCTCTCTCAACAAAGCTTCGTTATGTATGATTACATACAAGTTTATCAGCTGAACTGGAAGGAAGTACAAAAACTCCCCAAGGGTTTTACCAACAAGTGTTGGAAGGAAATAATTTTTCCCTAAGGCCTAAAGAGTTTTACAGATTGAATCTGAAGGAGTCTTTAGTCCCCTTGTACAATTTAACTTCCTTGCTCCACACTTCAACTTCTGCTACCTCAAACCAAGATTAAGACTAAGCTTGGGCTCCCGTACCAGGGACAATGGGCTACATACAAATATATTCAATTAACAACTTCAACAATACCTGAACTGCACACTAATGCCCCAACTTCAAGCTAATCAATTTTCCCACTCCAAATCTGGAAGATGCACAACATACCTTTGTTTCTTTGTTGAAGTATCACTGTCACTAATATGTCTGCAATCTAAAGTTGATGTGATGCCTCTACTCAACCTCTTTTAGTACAAAGGCTACAACTGAAACAGTAGCTAAACACTCTCACTATTATACACCAAATGTATAGCCCTGTGCTTCAATAGAATAACTAGCAACAAATACAATTCTTCCACTACAATGTTCTGTTACAACATTCTTCACTGATAAAACCCTAGCTTCTCTTCATAGTAGCCATATAGTCTACAGGTCACAAAACTAAGTCATGCCCTTAGGTTGATATCTAATGCACAATAGTTTGCTTGATGCTCTGCATCACAAACACTAGTACCTTCTTGTTACCGAAGATGAGAATCCTTTATGTTAGAAAATCAGAAAGGTAGAAAGATTTTCTTATATAGATAATTACTTGTGAATCTTTTATCTTTATGTTCTTCGTTTATCTTTGTAGTTCATCAAGCAATTATCAAAACAATAACACAAGGACAACAGATGTAGGCAGACAACCAGGGAAAAGCCCCTATCTAGGGGAAAACCCAGTCAACAATTCTTCCTTCAATAGTTTCTCAAGATAATCCAAGACTCTAGACCCTGATAGAGATTCCCTCCACACCAAGTCAGCCCTCAATCCTTTTTGCAGATGACAACCCTTCGCAAGCAACTTCAACCTAGCAGCATCAACGACAACTTCGACCCAACAGCAGTAGCACTAGTAACTTCAACCAAACTTGGAGAACTTCGATCTCCCTTGATACACCTCAGAACAGGGTGAGAGTTGTTCCAAAATTTCGATCTCGAGGTTTACTATCTCCTTTTAGAAACTCACACTCCTTTCCAGCCTTTCCTCTAGCCCTTTCTCAATTTCACACTTTTCCATTTTCTAGCTTCAAAAATCGAACTATGTGAGAGAGCATGAGATGCTCCAAAAGAATTCGAACTCCTTGTATTTATAGCCTTCTAGGGAGGTTGAATTACTTGTCTTAAGTCCGACTTGATCTCCTTGAGGCTGACTTGGTGTGGAGGAGACTAAATTCATTTTTGACTCAAAAATAATTCTTTTTACATGATTCGAAAGCCCAAGAAGGGTCTCTTTAAATGTACAATGATCCTAATGACTCATAATAAATCCTAGAAGTCCTCAATGGGGGCTTTGACCTAAAACATGAGGACCCAAGCATGAAACCCATGCTTAAATAAGTCATAGAAATAATAATAAAATTACTTTCTTCATTCTTTTGATAAGTACATCTCAAATACATTTATGAAGACCGAACCTAGTTACATATTTCAACACTTTCTGCCAGACTCCTTTAACTGTGTTGCAAGATGTGATTTCCAACAATGACACCCTATTGCTCTTAAATGAAGAAACCCTCATTGCATATACATATCCTATTGATTGATTGATACCCTGAAGATGTACTGCCACTGGTCTGTTTACAATTCGAAGATGAAAGCCTTGCTTCTTACTATAGAACTGATCTTAGTCTTTCCAACTGCTAAAGGTGAAGATGAATTACCTTTGGCTTGATACAACTAAAGAAATATAACCTCCCTCTGTCTTCTGAGGATGACACTCTGTCTCTAGAATCTGGAGGTGTCACAAAATTTGTCTAGCACTAGTAGTCACAAAGTGATATGCAATTTTTTGCAAGTATGAATCCTTTGCACAATTGGAAACCTTAGCAGCTAATGTCCAATGAATTACCTCTAGCTTGACGCAACTAAAGAAATACAACCTCCCTCTGTCTTCTAAGGATGAATCTCTGTCTCTAGAATTTGGAGGTGTCACAAAATCTGTCTAGTACTAGTAGTCACAAAGTGATATGCATTTTTTTGCAAGTATGAATCCTTTGCACAATTGGAAACCTTAGCAGCTAATGTCCAATGACTTAAAAATAGATCCCAGGCTTGACTGCAAAATAGCTTTAGTTAACATCCACAACTGACCTCGGAGATGTCCTAAAAAACATGATTGGTCACAAACTAATATTTGCTCAAAACTTGCCCTATTAGTGGACCGAAACTTCAGATATAGAATGAAAGTCAAACATCCTTACAACTGCTGCTAGATCATGCTTGTACCCAATACTCTCATTCACAATTGTAGCAACAACCATAGTACACATAAACATCATGTACTAGATCCACTCTCTGAAACATCAACAGTTGTATTCTAGATAAGATAAGATAAGATAAGATAATTTTATTAATGTCCAACAAATGACCATAAGAGGCCAACGAGACTGTCGATTACAATGATTACATCATGCCAAGTTGGTGGACCAAACGGTCCCCTTTAACATTTCTTTTAAAAAGCAGAAAATACATCTATAATCTAAGTAAATGTAAATGTAGAAGCTAGAGGCTCTTGGCCTCGAAACAAAGCACTGCGATGAAGTAGAGAAGGAGAAGAAGAAGAAGGAGAAGAAAAGGCAGGGGTCTGCTGTCCAGATCCTACTCCTAACATCCGAGGTCGAGAGAAGAAAACTGAGAGAAGCATGTCAAAGTCTGCTGTCTTGCGGGCATACTGGGCTGTTGTTGCTATCGCCTGGAGGTTCTAGGGCGCCTCCTAGGGGTGGATCCAATCTTGGAGCACTGGTGCAGTTTGGTGGGTTGGTCCCCTCGGGACCGCACTAATCTGGTCTCAATGTCTGTGGGTCGGTCAATGGTTCTTTTGGTGTCCTGCACTGATGATAGCACCCTAAAGAAGTCTGTGATCTTTTGTGTGGTGTTCGATTTGGTGGGGGGCTGAAGAAAATGGGCCCGAAATCTGAAGGCCTCTTGGAGATAAAGTGCAAGGCATCTCAAATCAACATATCTGAGGAAGCTGGTCAAAGTCTGAGAAGACTTGAAGAGACAATGGAAACGACCTCGAATCTCGTAGTAAGCAGGGCATCCGAAGATGAAGTGTGTCTCTATCTCTATCTCCTGTAAGTGACAGAGCTGGCAAATCTTATCTACCCTATCGAGGAGAAGAGATCAGGGTCACCCTCCTCAAATCAGAAGGTGGTCTTGGGAGGGCTGCGGGGAAGAGTAAGATGGATTCGGGAGGTTAAACTGCAGAGAGAGTGAGAGAAGTGCATGATCTGCGAGAGGGATGGAGGTGACCGAGAGATTTTTGATGTAAGGGAGGAGATTTGGGCTTGCAATAGCATAGTCAACCACACTTGCTCCGCCTCCAAATGGTCTGCAGGTAAAGAAGTGCGAGGATGGGAAGCATGGTAGGCCATTTAGAATTACCAACTCATGAGATTCTCCCAATTGTAGTAGATATCTCCCATAGGCTGTGGTGGGTCCTAAGTAATCCTCGGAGGTTCGATGCATGCTCATCGTGGTTGGGTCAATCCCCCGAGTGCAAAATATATCCTCTGTCTGGTCGTGCATAGGCGTCTGGAGGTCTTTGGTCTAGGCATTGAAGTCCCCCGTGAGAATGACATCCCCTACTGCCGAAAACCTGGTGATGTCAGAGTACAGGTCTGTAAAAGGGTCTCCGTCTGAGCTATTGTGAATAGTGTAGGAAGACGAGATAGGTGGGAAGTAACAGACTGTGACATAAATGTCTCTTGGAGGTGATGTTTTGGCTTTGGCTTGAATCCACATGAATTTGGCATACTCATCAGTCACGATCACCGATTCTCTGCTCTTGAGGCTATCATGGACGAGGCAAGCAACACCCTCTGATCCCCTGACATCTCCTAAATTCCGTGTCTCCTGTCTGCAAACTGCGGTCCACTAGTATCCTGTAATGTCGGGGAGAGGTCGGACTAGGCTCGCATGAGTCTCAGTAACTAGGAGAATGTCTGCTGAGCGAAGGGCTTCATAAAGTAGGCCTGGTGAAGACTAGAAGGAGCCATTGCCATTCCAGCAGTGAACCGAAAGATCCGTGCCCCGCCTCCTCTCCACTCGGGCCCGTCATTTGGAGCTATCTGAACGGGATGTCCATCCTGGGGGGAAGGTGTCCCGAATAACTGCCCGAAGGTTTCTAATCACTACCCATTTCCCTACCTGTCTTACTGCTACAACCTGTTCTCTGGCTTGTTTCAATTCAGCTACTTGAGCTCTTGTGACATCTTCATCCAAAAACACTTATTTGGAAGAGAGAATAGCTTCCGCTTGGTTCGGAGTACCCGAAGTCTATCCGAGGAGTCACGGAACCTGAGGAAGAGGGTAGAGTCCTGCCCTATCCAGGCTTTGTCCAAGATTATGTCTAGTATGTCGAGAGTGTCGCCTAGAAACCTGTTCCCCAGTTCCATTGGGTCCGCTAAGGGGGGAGGTGTAGGGAGTCCTCTTACCTTAAGATTTAATTCTCTTGCTTGCCGAGTTCTTTCCTCCACGAGCTTTGCCTGCACTACTTCCTCCACTGCTATGAGCGGAGGGGCCTTGTCCTTTCCTTTGACCACCTGTGTCCATGTGCTGATATGCGACTCCATTTCTTGTTTAAAGGACATTTGTTGGGATCTAATTTCCTCTTGTTTGTTTTTGAGATCTTTGATCTCTGCCTGTAAAATCTCGTCAAGATTCTGCCCCACGCTTTGTTCTCGGTATTCTTGTAGTGTTTTTCTGATAGAAGCATTGTCTCTCTCTACCAATAGAATTCTGTTTGACAAGGTGCCAATGTTGGCTCACAGCTTGTGATTTTCTGCCTCTAGGTGTTCCATTTTCCTCATAAGTTGTCTAATTTGGGATGTCCAGAAAGCAAAATCTGTTTCTAATGTAATATCGGTGGGGCTGTATACATTCTCATCTTTATTGTGACACTGCTGTAAGTACTTCAGTGGACCTCTGTTGTTGAAATCTTTGGACAGTGGCGTTTCGGCTTCCCCGGGATCTTTGTTGTGTTGCTGCTTTTCATCATCAAAAACAATATTTCCGGCCCCCATTTTGAAAGATTGCCTCGATTACTGAGACCTCACCTTTGTGATACTCAAACAGTGGTCTCACTGTGATTGTTAGAGAATAGATCAACACCCTAACAACTTCTTGACAGTTATGTGTGCTGAAGCGTAGAACATTAGTGGAGATGTCTTCATCGCATGGTCAATATTGATCTCATACAAAATTTTAATTAAGTGCCACATCTGTCTTGAACTATATATTTATATGCACACTATTATTCAAATCACACTCCAGGTTGGTGGATGATACAACACATAGGTATACATATGTGCTTCAAGCCTTTAATCGCACTCTCTATTCGCAAGCTTCATACACGTTGTCAAATGCCTAGTGTACAAATCGCACACAACATAACTTCTTTAATTCATTGTAGATACAAGTCCATAAACTTCGTATTTTCTCCTCCATTGCGCAACATCTAGGTTGTTGCATAGTCACATATCATGATTCACAATCGTTGAATCTCGACCCCATGAACATGATAATAGACTCACGTCAGATCATACGCCAACAATTAAAACGTAGACAAAGTCATACCTAGGATAGAAGCACCAATACTATCACACACTAGATTGATGTGTTTACTGAAACAGGGATACACCTTCAATCGATAAGTCACACATCGAACCATAGACCATACTCAGGTACAGTGCATTGTATTGATGCCAAATATATCACAGACCACAAGCTATGATCATGGTCGATGCTACTTCATTGCATCAGATCTATGATATCCCTTGCGCATAGACTTCACTACATCATTACTCTTGCGTAGAGAATACTTTAGAGGTCTTCAATGAAACTCAAATGGAACTTTGTCAAGGTTCCCTGGATTAAATACAAAATTGCGTCCATAAAAGATAACTAGAGATGTATTTGCCAATAAAGGCCCCTGAGGTGTCCTATCAAGTTCGCAAATGCCACAGATGTGCCCTAGAAGAGGGCCTCAAGCATAGTAAAGAGGCTGCAAATTATTCCTTCAGACTAGTGCGAATAACACTTGCAAAAGGAGAAAGAACCCAATGAATCCCATAAAACCAAATAAAAAATGTAGCCCAGAAACCCTTGCCAAAAGCCTCATGGTCAGTGATTCAATGGTCCTCAAGCCGCAGGTGATTTCAGAAAATTACTATAGATCAATGTTCAATTCACGTATTGGAGAGATAACGAGTCTCTCTTTTTATAGTGAAGGATAGGCCTTTCATGAGAGGCAACCAACCTAACTTTAGAAGGGAACATTTAATTTCCTCCAAAATTCGAATTTGAGCCAAAACCCCTTATTTCTTTTAATTTTAAAATAAATTTTCATAAGCAATCTTTTGCCATAAAAAAAAAACTCTTAATGAAGAGCCACATCATCAACTCGTTTGGGGCTTTTGACCACAAGTTGAGTGCATCATCTTTGAACCAATGTTTTAAAACTCTGACTTGGACTCGGAAACGACCGAGGGTTGACTCCGACTTTGGCTCCGACTCGGTATCGACTCAGTCAGTTTGATTTCAATGACTCGGTCGTTGTAAAAAATACATTAAAAATATTTATTTATTTTTATAAAAAAACATAATTTCAAAGATTTTCATTCATGTTTCCAAACACAAAGCTTTAGAATATAGATAGAAGACAACATATGATCAAAGTAGGTTAATGAATATATCCATTATATCAAAATGGCACCCAGTGCACTGTCCAATACATACATGATGATGATATAGAGAATCAAAGATCAAAACAAAAACACATAATGAAGGAGGCAGCAGGCTAGAAATGGCCTCTACAACAAAAGTAAACTATGAAACATCACTAGTCACCAGTGACCACTGCCCAGTACTATTGGCTACTGCTAGAGGAGCCAACATCATCTGGCTCAACTTCTGAATCAGAGTCAGACAGGGAAACCCATGGCTCCTCATCATCATCTTCAACTGCAACTATAGTAGTGGTAGCACTAGTAGGTTGTGCAACTGCTACATGCTGAGGTAGACGAGATATGCGCTTCCGTCATGGCTGAGTAGAGGAAGTGCCTGCAACTGGAGGACTTGGGGCTGGGCCTGAGGCTGGTACAAGTGGATCTGCATTCAACTGAACATTTTCTTCAAGTGATGCCACCACTTGTAAATCCAAATCAAGATCCTCATCAGAATCAAACTCAGCTAGATGACTCTCTGCTACCCAATCTGATTTTGGATGAACATCTTCCAACACAATGGGATCTGAATTAGGTCTTTTGTTCAGCAATTGGTTGCGTCTGAGCCGGAGGTTATATTGGACATAGACTAGATCATTTAACCGTTTTTGATCCAAACGATTTCTCTTCTTCATGTGAATCCTCTCAAAGACAGACTAATTGCGCTCACACCTAGTAGCACTGCAAGTTTGAGTCAAAATACGAATTGCAAACTTCCGCAATTGAGGACAATGGCTACCAAAAGCCTCCCACCATTGTGCTGCAAAAAACATAGTAGTGTAATGAGTTAGCTCAACAAATTATATCGAACTTTCAAATTATAAACAATTTAACAAAATATGTATTAGGAATTTGAAAATTGAAATTTTTGTTTACCTACCTCATCTGCTTCCCTTGCAATCTTTGCTAGGTTCTTCCCAAAGGTACTTGTGGCTTTGCTGAAGGTTGTGATCTGTCGGTGTATCTCCAGTTGATCACACTCCAGTGGGATCATGCGATCAATGCAGTCAATCAATCCATCTCTAACCTCCCCACTCAAAGCTCTTGCTGCCTGAGCTTTATAATGATACCATGGGTTCAAAAAATACCCAACTGCATGTATAGGGCGATGGAGTTGATTGTTCCATCTTTCATCAATGATTGCCCAAATGGGCCCATACTTAGCCACTTTATCCTTGTATGCCCTCTTTATTTGCTCCTTTTGCTAGATCCATAGCCTCATAAATGAAGCCCATAGCCAATCTTTCCCCATCCACTAACTACAACACCTTAACCAGTGGCTCAACAACCTTCACAATCTCTGTTGCCTTTCTCCAAAATATATCTTCATTAACTTTCTTTTTCAATTCTTTGCCTTCCTATTTGAGAGACCACTAGCTTTGATTCCATTCATCACTGGAAAATATCTTTTGCAAGTTTCTATGTTGTGAAAGCATAGATTGCAATGTCAAAAAATGAGTTGCAAATCTAGTGATGACAGACCTAATAATATCCCTGCCCCCTGTGTGTCTCGTCATCAGGCTCAAAATCCATGAATGGTTGTAGATGAATTTTGATATGCTTTTGGCATGATCTACAGTGTTTTTGACCCAATCTAATCTGCCAATATCCTCAAGCATGAGGTCTATGCAGTGTGCAACACATGGGGTCCAAAAGATGGTTTTATGTTTTTCCTCTAACAGCTTACCATCAATGACATAGTTAGAGGCATTATCTGTGATGACTTGAACAACATTAGCCACCCCCACCTCCTCAACAACCTCATCCAATAACTGAAACAACAATTGTCCTTCTTTCACCTTCTCAGATGCATCAACTGATTTTAGAAACATGGTTCCCTGTGGGTAGAAGATAAGAAAGTTTATGATGGTACGGGTCCTTTGATTAGCCCATCCATCTGACATGATGGTACATCCTGTTCTTTCCCATGAGTCTTTGAAATCATTCAAATACTCATTAATGGAGGAAATTTCTTTCTGCAAACGATATCGCCTTATCTCATGCATAGTAGGGCCTTTGAAGCCTTTTCCAACAACAAATATGGCATCAAACATAGGCTCATAATATGGTGAACAAGAAGCATTGAAGGGGATATCAGCATCATACCACCATCTACATATGTAATCACAAGCAATCTCCCTTAATTCTTTCTTCCAACGGTCATCTAAAGTGGGCTGCAAAGTTCTACTAGCTTCAAGACCATGTGCATCTGATGGAGAGGAGGGTGTGATAGTGAATTAAATTTTGATAGTCATATCACCCTTCTTTTTCATTTTACCCTTACCCTTTTCTTGAATAGACTCCAAAGAGGGAGGAACATATCGAAAAGGGTCAGATGCATCGGTACAAGGGATAGAAGAAGAACCCTCAAAATCAAAAAGGGGGTTGGTAGCCATAATTTTTTGTATACTCCTCTTGCTTCCAATTTCAGCCTCTATTTCTTTTTGCCTAGATTTTTCTTCTTTAAACTTCTCAAAGCTAACTAACAACTCCTTCCTAATCTCCCCAATTTGAGGTGATTCACATGGAGTAATTTGGCCTCTAATCCCTGCCAAGTGTTGTTTCAGCCTATTAATGCCCCCAGGACCATCCTTAATTTTTCTATGGCAAAATTTGCAATGCATCTGAGTATCAACCATTTCAACATATGCCCAAGCAACATCTTTCACTCTAGGTGTTGTTTGTTGACTTGGAAATGACATGAAAAAATATGAAAATGAAAACAAAAAAAAATAGCATTGCTTCAATGTTCATTTCTTTCACAAAAAACACTCTTTTCAATTTCCAGATTTGCACAAAAAAATAAATAAGAAAAAACAGATTTTTAGAAGTGAAAAAAAATACTTCTAGGCACAAACTGCCTCCTCAAAGTTGCTCCAACAAACTAACTCCTAAATGTTGCTCCAATGGCTGCCCAAGAAGCTCCTCACTCCTGCTCCAATGCTTACCCAAGACTCCTCACTGCTGCTCCAAAACAAATTCCACAACTCTTCACAAACTCCTCACAAATTCTCACTCAAATGCAATGAGATGGCTGTGAGGAAATGAGAGGGGTTGGGTAGGTTTTATAGGGTTTGGGAGGGGGAAATGGACCCCAAAGAACCCAAAAGCACATAAGAATGGGCTTTGGGGTCCCCAAAAAACCAAACTGAAAAAAAAAAAATCACGCTTTTCGACCTCGCCCACCAAGCCAATTGAGTTGGCTCGGACTCGGCCTAGCTGGCCGGTTTGTTACTGAGCAACCCAACTGGCCGAACCGAGCTGGCCACTGAGTCGACCCAGTCACGCATTGACTCGGTCTGACTCAGCTGTTTTGGAGTTGGTTCGGCTGAATTTTTAAACAATGCTTTGAACAAACATATCTTTCAAACTGAGAGGGCTTTCGTGGCATGCCACAAACGATCAGAATCGACATGACAAGGAGAAATCAACAAAGGTGGTTTTGTCATGAAAAGACATGATTTTCCATGTCATTTTGGTCAACAGAGGCAGGGCATCTTCCAAGGGATCCAAATCCTAGAGCTAGGGTTTCACCAATGCATCATCTCATCCATGTGTGGAAGCATATTGAGGACATCAATGATAACATACTCAACAATATTCAAAGGTCTTCTTGTGTTTTGGTACATCAACTACCTTAAAAGATAATGCCATTTTGGGGCAATAAACCAACAGATTAATTAGCGACCTATGACTCATATATGACCAACCATGTGATAAAATTGTGCACTTTATTTCTTTCCATGACTCTTTGATCTTTAACAATTTTCTTGTCACCCTTTCTTTTGACCTCTTGAGATGAGTGGTCCTTATTGTCTTAGAACTGAGAGGTACATATCCTTTTCTAAAATCTGCAATCATCTTACATGCATTCGTAAAATAAGGGCTTTTGGACACATTATATGGGATTTGTAGCTTCAAAAAAGATGTCAGCCATATCATCATCAGCTTCTTGCTTTTGTATGAGCTTCCAAAGAGAGCTTAATATTGCTGTCCCACTTGATTTCATTGGTTGAGATGAACTTCTAGTTTCAACCATGTTTGAAGAAAATGAGGAAAAGGGGCTATAATTCAAAATCTTTATTTGAGTGCATCATCTTTTGTTTTCTTTCACCTTCTCGGCTTTCTTCATTCTGTCATAATCCTTTTCAAGTATCTCCTTGAGTTCTACAAAGACATTTTTAGAGCCTTTAACACCACCTCTTTTACCATTACTAATAGAAAGTAGGTGGTCCATCACTTCTGTTGAAGACCCAACAAACTAAATATTACACAATTTGCATTTTAGATGTCTCTCATGGACCCATTCAATTTATCCACATGTTTGCATCCATCTCTTTGTTGTTGATTTTGGAGATGCCATGGCAAATGTTCTTACATCACTAAACATATATGAATAACTCTATAGGCTATAGGCTATGTAATTGTTTCACCCCCTTTGCCTATTCAAAAATTAACCGTCACTTGTAATATAAAGGTTTCCAACACTGAGAACAGTCAATATTACAAAAGTTTCCAGCATAGAGAATGGGAAATATTACAAAAGTTTCCAGCATAGAGAATGGGAAATATTACAAAAGTTTCTAGCACAAAGAACATACAATATTCCTACAACAACAGATACCAAAGCAAATAATGATTGTTTGTTGCTTCAATAATGATTATTGTCATGTTCTTTTCGTATATCACTGTTTGTTGGTTTAGTAAATGTTAGTTTCGTAATGCTCTGTCATCTGCACATGCAAATATGTTCAATGTTGAATTCTTGGATTTATAGTGTAACATTGTAAAGTATGTATTGCATGGATGAAAACTGTTTGATGTTGGCAGAGAATTGGTATCCTAGTAATCTGTGCGTGACGTTTAAATCTATAGTGACACAGTGGCTATAGGCAATTATGATTCATGAATGCTAATTGGGAATTCAATTGAAATCAAATAGGCTCAGAAATCACCTCAGGCTTGATGCTCAAACCCCTTGCTGAATTTGAAAAAGTTCACAATGGCCATGGCTAAATGCTCCTTCGGGTGAAGGTGGAGTGCTATGCCTGTCATTGTTCGAAGTCTGAACTTTGTGTTCACCTATAGGCTGAGCAATGGTTCGATGGAGTGGTGTCAATGGTGGTGACTCACCTCATACTTGTGGCTGTGCGACAAACTTGTGCTGTAGAAGCATGTGGCTAGCTTGTCACCTGTGCAATGGAGGTCCAAGTGGTGATGGCTTATAATATATACAACTCACTCTTCAAATGTGGCGGTGACAGCCTGAGTGAAGGGCTTATACTCAATGTTAATCTTCAAACACAGCGGTGATGGTTAACTTATACTCAATGTTAATACCCTCCATTTTTTTCTTTTTAGCAAAATCCTTAAATCAACCTCACGAAAGACCCTTAATTGAATCTCATGGCCATTTTAAAAAAATTCGCCTTGAAATCCATCTTTAGGTTCAAAATAGGGAGTAGGTTCAGGTTTGTTTAGGTTTGTCCTTGAGATTCAACAAACTTGAACTTTTTTTTTCGAGATCCAGTGAATTTCAAACCTCAAGGTTCAAATTCGGTGAATCCTATGATGTAGGTTATATATAGCAACGAATGCAACTTAAGGGTGGTGGGATCCTCACCTTGTGTTAAAGGAGATAATCTTTTTCTTTTTGTTAATTTTTTTGTTGTATATTTTTATGAGGTTGTGCCCTCGTGTGATCCTCGTTGAATTTGGCCATATTGCAGGTTAGTTGTATTGAAATCCGAGACCTGTATGAAATTTATCGTTTTTCGACATGATAAATATACCCAAAATATTATTTTAGTTACTAGTGGAAACACAATAATGGATGAACTCAATTTCTCTGAGTGCCATATTTTTCAACATGTTTTTGTAGTAATTACCTTATGTGAAAGTAGTGAAATTGAAGTTAAAATTGGGTTTAGGGTTTCTCTTCATGTGCTAGCCTTTGTTTGTATTATTTAGAAATTTTTGAATCTTGACTTCATTCCTCTATCTATATGTTGAGGGCATCCCATCTTTCTTTTTTGCAATGTAGTGATGGATATCATCTACAGGTATTGGGTGCAATGTTAAATACTTTTGGTCATTATGTCGTGAGGTGTTCTATAGTCTAGTATGGGGGAGATGTCATGTAATGTAATGTTACATTAGAAAATTACAAAATAAATCAAGAGTATCAATTATCCAACTAAAATAGACATGCACATTGTGTGGGTGGTGAGGTTTTCTGAGGCACTAGCTACTTTCTATAGGTAATTTTTGTTTTTAGAATTTCACTTAAAAAGAAGTCCCTCACTCTACTGAGATTCGTCTCTGGCTTTGTTTTGGATGGTAGCATTCGATAATGCCCTGAATCCCTTGACATAATTCTGGCCTGTGGGTTATGTGTCCTCTCTTTGGGTCTGTAGCTTCTGCTTGGATCCGGTGACAATTGATGGGTCTGTTCTCTTAGAGTTTCCGTGCAAATCGGATGATGGATGGCCTGGATATGTAATCCTCGACCCAGGCTGCTATAGGGTAAACCCTATCCTCAACAACACTCATCTTCTTCATTGTATCACCAATAATAAGTTATTAAATTTATCTAATATTGTTTTATCTGCAATGCTAATTATTTGAAAAACAATATTCATTTAGAAAAAAAAATCTATTTTTAAAATTTATTGTGATGCATATAATAGTATTCTTAAAAAATACAATTTATATCGAACAAAATCTTTTATTTTTTTTGACCCCAAGCGTGTAGTATGATTAAATATATAAATTCTTTTATAATTTTGAAACCAACACAGATCCATCTTATTCCTGAATCCATTATGTGTCGAGAGGGATCAAATCTCGAGGTGCAAACGTTTCCTCAAATTTTGCACTCTAAAAGAGGTTTGCACCTTGAGAGATTTGATCCCTCTCAATGCTTGATAGATCTAGGATTCTAGGGTTAAGATGGATCTAAGGCTGGTGGGTTTCAATTTTAGTGCGTCCATTTTGTGGTTCGTGGGTATCGGCTTCATATCTTCAATTGTAGACATAGTGGGTATCTACTATCAGGAAAATTTCTAGTATTGGCTGCAATTCCTTTTGGCTTGTGGGTATCGACATTGAGTATGGGCTTCATGCCTTCTAGCACAGGGATCAACTTTAGAGCTTCTATTGGCGTCATGGGTATTAACTTTTAAGTATTGGCTTCCTGGTCGTCGGTGTGGGAATCATGCTGCTTCTATTCTCCTACCTATGTATATATAATTAGCAATATTATCCACGTTTTACCATTTTACAATTGTATTGACTTTTTCCAGTAATAATTAGTAGTATTAATAATAATAATAATAAAATAATATAATTTAAGTAATGAGTTTAAAAATCACTACCATGAGTAAATTTTCATGTTAATATTGGTAGTTAGTAATAATAAGAATAATAATAATAATAATACTAGTAATTAATTTGTATGTATGAGATGTACAACTCTGTATCGAAGTTGTATTGGGTGTTTTTTAATACAAGTTTGTCTGTACTGAACCATATTTGCACTTGTATATATATTCGAATTTGGTAAATATGCCCCAAGTACAATGAGTGTCCCATTCCATCAGGGGATGTCCAAAAGCACCCTTGTTGTGTCCTTTGTTAGGTAGGCATGGGCTTGGTGCAAAGAAATTTAATAGTGCTGAATCACTTCAAAATGTTCTATGTCTATTGAGCTTGTTGCATGACCTTCGCGAGCTCCCACATTAGAAATATGAGCCCCAAATATTTAACTTCTTCCTTGAAATTCAAGAATAAGCCCATTTGACAGGGTCAAAGTAACAGAATTGATTCTGGCGAGCAAGATTCTGTCATGCAATTTGACATAGGATACCACGGGACAGAGAGGAGTAGGCTGAATTATCTCGGTGAAAAATTGAAAGATTCTGAAGATTGGACACACTGTTCTTTGGATACATGGGTCCTAAAAGGTTCTTTGATGAATTGATATCTTAGTAATGATGTACAGTATGCACCTAATGTTCCATCTCAACTGAAATATTGTACGTAAGGTTGATGCAAAAAGCGATAAAGTCTAAGGATGTTATGATCTTGACATGGAAGTCAATTTGCATAATCTAGCACTAAAAATAATTTCTAAGATTGTCTTGATTTTGGAAATGTGCTTGGCTTACCCTTGTTTCTTCCTATAGTTCTGTCTTTAGTCCTTTATAAGAGGGTCATAGTAACAATCCCTTTGTGTGGTCCCAAATGGGGACTGCATAATCTCTTTCACACTTTTCATTGCACCTCTTTCGCCAAATGAAGCAAAATTGCATTTTGGTTTTACTATTCCGGGATTTTAAGCCCATCTTTTCAAGATATTTTCCGAGCCTTTTTATTTTCTTTGCACTATATGTTTAGTATTTGCCGCTTGATATTTGTTTCATTAATGGGAAAAATATGACCCACGTTGTAGGAATTAGATCTGGTGATCTTTCTGGTTTGATTATGATTACTGAATTTGAAAATGTGTTTTCAAGAACAGGTGGGAGAAGACTCATGCACTTCTTATTGAGGGTGGTCTGACCTATGCAGCCATCAGGAACTCAGTTGCAAATTCTGTAATTGATTTTCGAGATTATGTGACCCAGTTGTTTGAGATTCTTGAGGTAGAGACTCCATTGCCATTGTGTATAATTGTCCTGAAGTATCTTTGCAATTCGTAGTTTAAGGCTGACCATAAATTAGAATTTTGACAATTGTAATTTGGATGTCTTCTACTCAACGAGAAAATTTTTATTTGCAGAAAAATGGGGTACCTGTTCTCATATTTTCAGCAGGTCTTGCAGACATTATTGAAGAGGTAATCTGATATGCATAATTTCATATTCATATTTTTAAACTAGAAATGTTAGCTGGAAATACTTGATGAATTATTTATTTCCTTTGGTGTCTAACTCAACCTCTGGGGAGTTTGTGTATATGGTTTTTTCATGTTTGATAGGAAAAATATCATTGCACATGTACAACTTAATGTGAAAACAACCTGTGGCCAGGTTATGCGGCAGAAACTTAAAAGAAATTTCAAGAATATAGAGGTGGTTTCAAATCGTATGGTCTTCGATGACAATGGCAATCTCACTGGGTTTAGAGGTACGTATCTAGCAATTTTAGGTGATACTAACCTGTCTGATTAATGTTTCAATTAGAGGTACGTATCTAGCAATTTTAGGTGATACTAACCTGTCTGATTAATGTTTCAATTTATAGATTGATGCAAGAAGTAGCTTGCTAAAAGGTGAAAACTGTGTCTCCACGCAAAAGCTGAATAAATGTGGAAAAAGTCTAAGTCGGGATTAAATCGGCAAGGGTCCAAAAGTTGAAAAAGTCGTTAAAGTCGGGAGTTTTTTGAAAAAGTCGGCAAAAAGTCGGCAAAATTAAACGGCCAGCCAAAAAAATAAAAAAATCGGGATTTAATCGGCCAGCCAAAAAAATAAAAAAATCGGGATTTATTCCCGACTTTTTCCACACTAAATATGTTGATTTTCTTGTGGTATGCCGTATCGACCAATATACTAACTGTTCACGAAGTCTGGAAATTTAACTCGATATAACTAAAGTTACACGTTAAATTTAATGTCTGTTTGAGTCAACCTATTTTAACCAAGCACACTGTAATCAGTCATCACGTGACTTCATTTCTCCAATTAATATACTTGCATCATACAATAGAAAGGCAAAGGATAGGGTAATCAAATTAATTTTGAGGTTCAAATTTTATGATATGAACTTGTATACATATTCTTAGAATTATCTCTATAATGCATTCTAATCAATTTTTTCTCATTGACATAATTCACCCTTTTTTAGTGTTATGTTTAATTGTTTCCTTTGCTTGATTGTAACAGTAAAACAGAACTTTGTGACTTTAATCTGGCTTCTCTGCATATCAATTTTTTGTATTAGCTTGTAATGCAAATTATTGGATCGCCTTACAGGCAAGACAATTCACGTCTTAAATAAGAATGAACATGCCCTTGAAATGGCTGCCCCCATTCATGAAAACTTGGGCAGCAGTGATGTGCCTGATGACAGTGGTGCTTCTGGCGTGAGGAATAGAACAAATGTCCTGCTACTCGGGGATCACCTTGGAGATCTTGGCATGTCTGATGGCTTGGAATTTGAGAATCGTATCTCAATTGCATTTTTGTAGGTTATATTTATCTTAATAGTGGAATTCCATTGGCATGGTTATTTGATATAGTTATCAGTTGTTTTGTTTTTAGCAACTCTTCCTTCTTGTTCAGTGAATTGATTGTAACCTCTGTGTTCAGGAATGACAACGTTGAGGAATGGATGGAAACTTACAAGCAGGCTTTCGACATTGTCTTACCGGTAGGCTTTAGCGTGGTAAAATGTGATTTTGCTGTTGTTATTATTATACTGCATTGGTTTGGTCTTCCTGGAATATTTCACTATCAGCCTTTATGATTGTTTGACTATAGAATGATGCCTCCATGCGGGAAGTAGTGGATCTTGTTCATGAATTATTTTCGTAAATTCACTGGGAATTTCAGCTTGCAGTCTGCAAAACCAAGTGAAGATCTATTTGTCAAATCTCAGGTGAGGCTTTTTGTGAGCTAGGTCATGGCAGCCAGAATGAGAAATTCCTACACTGAAATCAATTATATTTTACTGTTTGAGGTTAGGTCTATATATAGCAGTTGAATCTCTGACGTCAATGTTCACCCATGCCTTCCATTTTAATTCCTACCCTATTGCAATTTCAGATTGGCAATGTTGAAAACTAACTTGGACCGTGGACTCGATGGAGTTAAACATTATTGCAACAAATGTTGAGGATACATTAGGAAGGGTATTTTTTTACGAGAATGTCTTGTGAACATGCCAATTATTTTTTTAGGAGAATATCTGGTAAACATGCCAATTTTTCATTGGCCTTCTATTATTTAAGCCCTTAAACTTGAATCTGAACAAATAAAAACGAAACATTAGTCTGTGTATATTTTGGTGTTGGAAAAATCTTATTCTTCGTTGATACCTTTGTTTTTCTACATTATTGGTTATACACACCTGATAATGAGGCATGGGTATTCAAAAATAATGTTTTGGGGAATAGGCGTTGCAGAGTAAATCAGGAAATGCAAGTCCAAAGATGATCACGTCTTGTGTTATGAATGTCGTGTAATAAACAGAGCCACCAATGCATAAGCTATGCAGGGAATAGGGAAAGCTTTTCCCTTATGACAAGTAATGCTGTACAAGATAGTGGATAAGAAAAATGAGTTTCCTTATTTTGTAATCACTATCGAAACATTGGGCAATTGCTTTTGTCATTGAACTGACCTAGGTTCCGTGAGAACTTGATTAGTTCAACTTATTTTGAAGTTGTGCTGTTGATATCCTCACCTTTCATGTATTCAAATAAAAAATAATGGCAGATATGTCATGTAGCTAGCAATTTGGTTAATGTGATGTTAATTTGGATTACATCCAAGTCTCTCATGTTGGAGACAAATACTTGTAGGAAATGTCTCATAAAAAATCAAATTACATCCAAATCTCTCATGTTGGAGATGAATATTAGTAGGAAATATATCTTACACACACACACACACATATACATATATATATATATATATACATAGGAAAGTTCTCACGATTGGTCATCGGCGATAACCCTCCATGCTCTTTAAATAGATATCATGGACCAATTGTGTGCTAAGCCACATATCAATAGCCTTTAGTATCAAAGAGAATATGAACTGTCAAATCACTCTATGTCTAGAAAATATTATGACTATCGGATTAAAATGCAACTATTGCATAATAAAGAAACACACTTTTACATAATAGACTCATTGGACCAAGTTGAACTTAACGAACTCCTAAGTATCTAAATTCCCTAACATCCCCCCTTGATGACAACTTAGGATAGGATTGAAGGATTAACGAATATGACACTATAGGAGAAGGAATGAGGCATTAGAGCCTATCCCCCTTTAATAACAAATTTCTAAATTCCTTTCATTGACCAAAGCTAGAAAACTTCGCCTCTGTAAGACACTGTGAAAATGTATACAACTTCATCAATTGTTGGGCAAAAGAGCACTTCAATAACTTGGTCAAGAATGAGCTTTTTGATGAAGTGCAATTATAGCTCATTGTGTTAGTTGCATTGATGTTGCACTGATGTTTGGTGAGCTTGATGGCACTTTGATTGTCACATTAGAGGGTGTTTAGATGCTACTGTTGGAATCCAAACTCTGAAAGGATCTCCTGAAGCCACAAGACTGATTAACTTGTATTAACCCCTACTCGATACTTTGCTTCTGGTAAAGAAAGAGTAATAGCCCTTTGCTTCTTGCAAGCTCAAGTGACAAGTTTGGAACCAAGATTGAAATATAACCTGAAGTATACTTCTGATCATTGGGGTCGTTTGTCCAATTTGAATCAGTGAAAGCAACCAAGGAGTTCCCCCTAAACCGTGATGTATCCGAAAATAAATTGTACCTCAAATATACAGAATTATCCTTTTTGTTGCTTTCCAATGACTTTCATGGGGTGTTTGCATATCTGGGCAGTAAGAACAACAACAAAGGAAATATCATGATGGTATGAGTCAAATATAAGAGGCTGATAACTAACTAATGGTACAAAGTGTCATCAACTTTGGGTGTAGTGCAGGTGGGAGCAAGTTCGACTCTAGACTAGAAGGGAGAAGGGGCTAGTTTACAATCTTTGTTGGGAATGTAGCAAAGAAGCTTACATCCTTACTTAGATTGGGAAAGCGAAATTCATTCCTTGGTTTGCAATACTTGGAAGCTAAGAAATAATGCAAATAACATAAGCTTGTCATTTGAAACCTTTTCCTAATTCTTGATTTCACACGAGATAAAAATTTAGGGTCATTACCAATGAGGATAAGGTCATCAACAAAAAGAGAAAGGATTATGATATGGATTCCTACTTTCTTGGCATAGACATTGAGGTTAGAATGCATTTAGAGAAGCCAATGTCAAGCAGAAAGCTATCCATTTTTGCATACCAAGCTCGTGGTGCTTTGTTTAAGACCATAGAGAGTTTCCTTAGGTTGTTCCACGTAGATTTCTTCTTGTAGATCCCCATGCAAGAAGACATGTTTTGGACCTCCTATCCATGCGAGGTAGCAATGGCTAGAAAAAGATAGATGGAATTCGTTTTCGCCATAGGGAAAAGGTTTTGTTATAGTCAATTCCTTCAACTTGAGAGAATCCTTCAACAACTTATTGGACCTCATGTCTTTCGATACTTCTATATGATGCATACTTAGTTCTATAGACCCATTTACATCTGACAAATTTCTTCCTTTCGAAGTGGGACAAGTTCCCAAGTATCGTTTGCAAACATGGAACACTATTCTTCATTCATTGTTGTTTCCCAATTTGGATGGCCTGAAGCTTTTGCTAATGTTTCTAGATCACGAGTCTTTGAATCTTGAGCCAAAAGAGAGGAGGCTTGTTGGAATTGCAAATGAGTATGATGTTGATATGTAGGATCATCAACAAGATCACCGACTATTTCTCGTGTCGAACAAACCAATTTGGGAAATTGTGTTGTTATCATATTCAAATGACTCATGTAGAGGAAGGTGAGCAAGCGAAGGTGGATTTCCATCATCACTGTCTTCATTCGAAGAAGAATCCATAAAAGTAATAGAGGGTGACACAAATGTTGAAGATGGTAGAAACACGAAAAATGGCTTGCAAGTCGAGGAGGGCACAACTGTCAAATTTGGCTCTCCGACCAATATATTTTTTTTTATCAAATTTAACATCTGTTCTAATGATTATTTCATTAGAATGACGTTAAAGAAGTCTATAGCCTTTTACATTTTCATAATGTCTAACAAAAATACACTTCTCACTTTTAGATCGTAAAGCTTTCCTTTTCTCATCTCGAATGTGTGCCCATGCTACACTATCAAATACATAAAAGTGGCTTACAATTGGCTTGATTTTAGTGGATGCTTCTTCCAACGGTATGATTTTTAAAACCTTTGTGGGAATGCAATTTACTATGTAATTTGCATAATTGATTACTTCTACCCAATAATGAAGACTTAATCTTTTAGATTGAATCATATAATTAGCCGTTTCCTTTAATGTACAATTCTTTATTTCAACAACACCATTTTGTTGTGGTGTATTTTTTCCTTAAGAAAGGAATCGACCTCCCTCATAGTGCAAAAGCTAGAGTGAGGTTGCTGGTACCAGGGCAACCCACAATATACTCACTCAAGAGTTCACAAGGCTCGAAGCCAATACAACAATATTCATAGGCACTAATCTGTTACAACAATATTTATCAAGGCATTATAGTACATTATGTCACTAACGTGGATATGAATCTGGGTGGGGAACATAACAGTGATTACGCCAAACCACCCGAGATGACCCCGATTGACATTTTGTTGTGGTGTATATGGAACAATATGTTGTATTCGAAAGCTTTGTGTAGTGTAGTAAGTTGTGAATTTGTTGTTGACATATTTACCTTCATTATTTTTTCTTAACATTTGTAGTTGATGTCCAAATTGTTTTCTACAAGGGTCTTGTAGGCTAAGAATAGGTCAAAGCTGCACTTTCAAATTTTAAGAAGTAAACCCAAGTGCATCTAGATAAGTCACCAATGAAAGTTGAGAATTACTTGTACCCAAAGAAAGGAGAAGAATAAATTGGACCATACAGATCGATGTGAACAAGATACAAAGGGTTTGAGGCATGTGAAGAGGTATGTTTGTTAAGACTAACATGATGATGTTTGTCGAGAACAAATTGCCACGAACACCATATCTGCAAGAAACAAGAGGAATACCAATCATCATATTTTGATTGCATAATTGTTGCAATGGACAATACTTTAGATAAACAAATAACTCATGCCAAAGTTTGCTCAAGTCATCACTATGAGTGATAAATACTAAGGGAAAAGTTGATGACCCTAATTTGTGAAACTTGTATAACCTAGTAATATCATCAACTAATTCCAATGGAAAGGCCATGCTTAGGATCATTTAGATCCTTGATTACAACTTGGTGAGGTGAAAATTCTATTGTTTTATCTTAATCTGAATGAGTGATATGATATTTTGATAAAGGTTTCATGAGTGACTTGGAAAACATAATACATAATCAAAATGATCGTTATCTACTTTAACTATTCCAGACTCGATAAAACTAAGTGATTTATCATCACAAACAATTATTTGTTTGGTGTTAACAATAATTAAAAACAAGAAAAAATGGCTTTATCCTGAGCCATATGATAAGATGCTTTAGAATTGATAGCCACTCGTCAGAAGAAGTAGAGGTTGCATTGAGAGAAAAAATAGAAGCAAAAAGTTCCTGCCCATGAGAAGAAATGTTGAAGAAAAAGAATCAAGATTTATGTTGTACTTCTTCATTATTGCTTCTAAAGCCGCCATCTTTTTAAAACATTTAGATTCTACATGACCATCTTTCCCACAATAATTGCGATGTTTGTTAGTCTTTTTGTTTTTTTTTATTTTGGTCCTTTGTTACCATTGGGAGTAGAAGCTAGCCAAGAGGATTTGGGACCCTTGTTTTTCTTATTGTTTGGGGGACGCTGATTCTTTGGATGTTTTTGTTTTCATCTTTCTGTTGGGCTAGCAAGGCCTTGTTAGATGTACCTACAGTGATGATCACTCCAATATGTAAGAGCTTTTCTTGTTCTCTAATCAAAGAGTGGCAAAAAGATTCAAGAGTAGGATCTTGATATGCAACTTTTCTAGTGGCATAAAAACTGTAGATACAAAAATATAATATGTAGAACCAAGCTTGGAAATAATAATATATGTGACTTATTCTTTAGATTGACTTTACGATCTTTAAGTAAATGTCCAAGCCTTTTGAACTTAGATATATAATTTTCAATGCAAAAGAAACCATTAAGAATTAAAATCATGATTTGATTTTCATGTTGATGAGATCTAATCACATTAGGTTCATCAAATATCTTTTTCAACTTTTTTTAGGTTTCATTTGAATCATCGATTCCTTGAATATGAAATTGTAAATCAAAAGAAATAATGGATATTTTGATTAATCCATGTGCTTTATTATTTTTCTTGTCCCATTTTTTTTTTATTAGCATGAATGGGGGCTTTTTCTTTTCATATGGTAATTCGGTACAATTCTTTGCTTCTTAGTACATCCTCCATGTGGGATTTCCATGAGAAGTACCTGGAATCAATGAGCAAAAGTTTGTTTGGTGTGGCCACATTAAAATATGCAATATTAATTCAAAAGAAATTAATTAAAATATGCAATATTGATTCAAAAGTTGAAACTGATTATTTGAATAAGAGGCTCTTGGAAAAACAAGGTGTTTAAAAAAAACAACACGGAAAATGAACTTTAGATACGAAAGTTGTGACATTTTTTTAAGAAGATATTAATGGTAACAAAGAGCCCCATGGAAGGTAAAACTTGGCCTACTTTGTGGTTGATGTTGTTGAGAAACGAAAGAAAGTTATTTTCCCTCAGTAGCTTTACCTATAAACTTATTTTTACAACCAAGGTACTTTATGAAGTTACCCACTTTTATAGTACATCTTCAGTGAGCCTAATGGTTAAGAACATGTGCTTGCTTTCAAGGGGCCACATGTTCAAATCCAAAGGGGGTTGTTAAATTTGGACAACTAGGTCCAAACTCCATGTTCTGATGCTCAGATTAAGAGGCTAATATTTTTGTTGGATTCCTCTTTCTGAGAGGTGTAAAATCCATATAAAAAAAGTCTTAATCCGATGAGCAGAACTTATATTTTGAATTTATTATTCTTAATAAATTATATGTGCAAGGTCAGCCAGTTTTGTAATGTAGGCTCACATGCCCAACAGATGTGTCACACACCCTCATTGATGTATATATATACAGGAAAAGTTGGAGAGAATAAGGAGACAATTCAACTCACATCTTCTCTCTCATCTTAGAGAATACGAGCTACCTGGAGGACAAATTCAGCCACACGTGGGAAGGACGAAGAGGACAGACTGTACGGATTTTCTGCTGCTAGGGTTTCTGCTGCTAGGGTTTTGCAGAAAGTTTGACTAGCGTTGACTTTGGTCAACCCGTGGTCCAATCAAGCTGAAAATTTGTGGGAAGTTCGATTTTTGAAGGCCGTACTACCTGGCACAAAAATCGAGGTCAAAGAGTTGACCAGTTTGCTGCTGCGTTGACTTTTCAGGACAGCGTTGACTTTTGCAGTATTGACTTGGGTTGACTCATCTACTGGTTGGAGGGTTGTTGTGACACATCTGGGCTGGCTGACCAAAGGAGACTTTGCTGGTTGAAGCATCCTGTTAACCGCCGAAACAAACACACACATTTTTCCTGTTTCTGATTTGTCTTCTGTAAGATCTGCTTATATGTTCTATCTGCATTTTGCTTAACTACTTATATGATTGCTGTGTGAAAAGTGAAATTGCTCTTAGCATAGAACATCTACAAAACTTTACAAGTTTGATCTAAAGGAGGAAGAATCGGACTCCAGAGTAGAAGAGGAATCAAAATATGAAGAGCCACAAACTCTGGTTGTGAGAAGATCAGTTCGAGAATGAAGGCAACTAGAAAGGTATATTCCATCTTCTTTCTATTCAAATTTTGCTTTATTTATTACTGATGATGATCCCAGAACTGTGATGGAAGCAGTAGATTCAGAGGATGGAAAACTCTAGAAAGAGGCCATGGTTGATGAAATAGAATCTTTGCAAAAAAATGAGGCTTGGGATCTGGTGGAGTTGTCGACTAGAAGGAAACCAATTGGCAACAAATGGGTGTTCAAGAAGAA
Organism: Pinus taeda; assembly: GCA_000404065.3. Classification (NCBI taxonomy): domain Eukaryota; kingdom Viridiplantae; phylum Streptophyta; class Pinopsida; order Pinales; family Pinaceae; genus Pinus; species Pinus taeda. Next base: position 87,957 of record APFE031497830.1, read on the forward strand.
GATGGATGTAGAATGAAAGGTGGAGAAATAAAATCTTAGTTGGTAGAAAAAGGTTATTCCCAAGTGTCGGGAATTGATTTTGGTGATATTTTTTCTCATGTTTCCAAGGTAGCTTCTATTAGATTACTTTTATCTGTTGCTTCTGCTTTTGATTTTGAGGTAGAGAAAATGGATGTGAAGACATAATTTTTTCATGGAGATCTAGAAGAAGAGATTTACATGAAGCAACCTGAAAGGCTTGCTTCAAGGGTGAGAATGAATTGGTATGCAAGTTAAAAAAGTATCTGTATAGGTTAAAACAGTCATCAAGGATGTGGTATCAGAAATTTGATACATTTATATGGGACTTGACTTCACGAGAAGAAATGAAGATCACTTTGTATATTTTAAATTAATGGGTGATCATCTTATTTATCAGGTCTTATATGTGGATGATATGTTGCTGGTTGGAAATGATAAAAAAATTATCTAGGATTTGAAGACCCAATTGGCCTACAAATTTGACATGAAAGATATTGGTGCTGCAAACTATATTTTGGGCATGGAAATTAAATGAGATTGGGCAAAGAGGAAGCTCTCGTTAAACCAGACGAAGTATGCTGAGACAATAATGCAGAGGTTTAATGTGGAGGATAGTAAACCAGTGAAGGTTCCTATTCCTATAGGTGTAAAGTTATCTGTTGAACAGCATCCCAAGACATAATAAGAGGAAGAGGACATGTCCCATGTTCCATATGAAAGTGCAGTCGGTAGCCTTATGTATGCAATGGTCTGAAATAGACCATGAATTCCACATGTAGTGGGAGTATTGAGCGGGTTCATGTCAAAACCAGTGAAGGAGAATTGGACATTAGTGAAGAAGGTTTTCAGGTATTTGCGTGGCAATAATGATTATGGTTTGTTCTACCAAGGAAGACCGAGATTGGATAGAGTTTCAGGCATCTGTGGATTTGTTTATGTAGATTGGGCTAGAGATCTGGATCAAAGAAGATCTATGAGTGGGTTATGTGTTTAACCTATTTGGAGGTGCAGTTAGTTGGATGAGTAAGACATAGTCTGTAGTGTCACTTTCAACTATAGAAGTAGAATACATGGCAGCTACTCATGCAAGCAAGGAAGCAGTTTGGTTGCAAAGATTGTGTTCAAGTATGGGGTTAGTACAATGAGCTATAAGGATAGACTGTGACAGCCAAAGTGCAATTTTCTTGGCAAAGAACCCTGATTATCATTCAAATACAAAGCACATTGATGTTCAGTAACACTTTGTGAGGGATATGGTTGAGGACAAAATGGTGTTCTTGGTAAAGGTGGACACTTTGAAGAATATTGCATATGCATTGACAAATTTTGTGAGAACTGAGAATTTCTCTTGGTGTAGAGAAACAGTAGGCATTGCAGGGTTGGATCAATTACTAAGCTCCCTTGTGGCACCCTATGGAAAGAAAACAACAAGTGGGAGAATGTCGAGTTGTGTTATATTCTTTCTATGAATACCCCACACACCCCTTGTAATCATTGGGTGCTACTAAACCAGGGGGATGGTAGCTCCCCTGTATGAGGTCCAGCGCAACACCCAGGGAATTTTGTTTTGGACCCTATATTAGGTGGGTGGACCTACCTATGGTTTTGTGCATGGATTTCTCACATGTTTTTGGCCATGATGGTTTTCTGTCCATGGTATTTTATAGATCTATTTAAGGGAACTATGGTTATGTTCTAATCCAGGGTTAATGGATTGCAGTTTATGGATGCTTCGCCATGTATATATATTTATTGTAACATTGAAAGAAATATAATGAAAACTCAATTTGGTAGCCACGATTTTGGGATCCATGGGAAAATCCCTGTGTATATCTGTTTTATGTTTCATGCTCTCGCCATTGTTTATTTTCTGTTTTTAGAATTCATATGCAGATAATTTTTGAACAAGGTTAAAATCTACATCTAACACACAGAGGGGGAAAAGAAGTGTATCCCTTAGAGCCTGTAATAGTATGCAGCCTGAAAGGAACATGTCAGCTAAATTACATAACAAGATGGAAAGCAGAATAGTCGACAATCCAAAGTGATGGTTTAAACCAACAACATGACTTCAACAACATTCATACAATCGTATACAAAATAGTTCATACACAAATATGTAAGTTAAACAACATACAATGCTAAAGTAACCAGAACGGTCGAACTACAGTAAAAACATATGCATGAAGACGTGTTGGCTCTGTTATATTATATAAAGTGAAAGTTCCATCCATACATACAACCATGACAACCAATCATCCCAATAGTGGAACATTACAGTCAACACTACATGCTCCTCCAAATATATGTACTCGCTTTGCACTGTTGAGAAGCCAAGCCTTGTCACAGTACTCTCTAAGCCCTCTCTAAGTAATGCATAGAAAAATCTTGGCTCCCAAAAGTTTGTTCTATGAGTTATGAGGTTCTATTTATAACAAAGGGTGAGGTGACCCTTGACATTCCCCATTATGACTCTTGGACTACCCTCATGACTCTTCAACTTTATTACATATAACACTTTACATTACATATGACTATTTGCAGTCCACTAATGACACTTGAAATTTCACTTTACATCATGTTTACAATAATAATGCATTTTCCACATATACACATGTGGGACAAAAATAGGCTTGAGTAGGCTAGATAAGACAACATTAAGACTTAGACAGATGTGGAAAGACCAACTCGTCAACCTCCTCTTCGTGATATTTGGTGATGAAGTGATGCCAATATTGGTATTATGCAATGGTGTCCACATACTATTTGATGATGTATTTTTGGAAACAAACTCCTTCCTCCATCGCTTCCAGGTATATTGATCTGGAACCCTTATCCAACTTGTCGTGTAACATACACATATTAGTCCTGAGCACATATGGAACAATGACATATCTCTACATGCTCTCTTCACTGATATGCAAATTTTTGCTAGTGGCCATGTTCATCAACTGATCAAAGTACGCATCCAGCTCCAGTTGGTCTTCGTTCTTCTCTTTGGATTCAGTGAGTGTTCCAATCAATGGGGTGCCATACTTTCTCACCATGAAATCCAAACTCCTTAACAACCATGCATACGAAGCCTCAACATTGGTGATGAGAGGTGGGAGTTCCTCATAGTTCCGGATTAGACTTCGGATGTGTGCTTTGTCCAACTCTACCTGTGGCTTCATCATCTTGTGCAAGTGAAGTGAGACTCCCTTATATCATTTTCCATGTCTGTACATCAAAAACATAGGCATGTATGTATGTGAATGTGTGCACTATCTTGATGCAGCACTACTGATGTCCATGTATAAGGACAATTGCCTTGTGCACGATGACGAACCTATCATAGAGTCTCCGTATGACTGTCTCAAGAGCCAATACTTCCACAAGTATCTCTTCATCTCTGCGTTGGCGGATCATGTTGATTGTTCCTCTCTCTTCTTGGTTTCTTGAAATTCCTTAGCCTCGTGCTCATTTTCTCCTATCAAGAACTTCACACTTGAGCTTGTGGATTTGACATAATCCTTCATAGCATCGACCAAGGTAGCTATATGTCTTCGCACACCTGACACAATCACCTGTTCTTCAAAGTGTGCAGGTAATGCATGCTCATTCGGGATGTGCACTCCATGTGCCTATACAACTCTGTGTTGTGACTCATCAAAGGCTATGTTATACACATCTGTTCCCAGATCATCCTCAAGGAGAATGGTATCCCCTTGTTCACTTGGGACTTTCTTTGCTGTTGGAGCTGGTGATGCCTGTGGGGTAACCTCGTCTACTTTTGGCATGAGGTCAGTGTCTTGATCCTATTTTGGGTGTTCCATATCCATGTCCATCTGTTCTACTATTAGTTCATCCTACTGAGAAATTTCATGTTCCTGCAGCTCCTCACCCTGTTCATCATTTACTGATGGATCTGAGTCTTCAACTTGTATTGGCACTTTTTTCTTTGCATGTGCACCTTGCACTTCCTCTTGTACTTGTTCCTGCTGCACTTACTTCTCTCTCCTATCCATCTCTTGTTATTCTTTGAGCTTTTTCTCTACTTCCTGCAACTTCCTCTCCATCTCTTCTAGTCTTTTCTTATCTATTATTTTATGTGCTCCTCTCTTGTCATGCTATCGCCTCTTTGCTTCAATCTCCAAAGCTACTCTCTCAACTCATGGATCTTCCTTAAACTTGTAGCTTTTTGGTCCCTGTGTGCTTTCGCCAATATTCCTCTTGCTTTTGTCTTACATAGGTTTGTTGCTTGCTACTGTTGTTGTTGTTGCTCCCTGTGATGTTGCTGCCTTGAGTGTTGCTAGCCACTCTATTTCCATGATGACTGGTTCATTGAACCCAAAGGATTTATAGCAATATCTCCAAGATCCTTCCTCTAGCCAATGACACACCTCATGGATCTAAGGATAGTACACTCTCATATAGTGGTCCCTGCATAAACCATGCAGATCATACAGATTGATACTCTTGGTGCCGAACTTAAACTTCTTGAGGTCCTTGACCTCGACACCTACTTCTTTCAAACTCTGGATCGCGTAAACCTCAATTCACAAAGGAAGCATAGGAAATGGTGCCTTCTTCTTCCTATGCAGTCTAGTTGATAACCTTATCAAAATGTGCTATACAACCTCCTTCATGACCAGCTTGTCCGTGGAAAACTTTGGCAAAAAATGTAGAGCCTTCTTGGCTCTCTACATCTCTATGAAGGTGCCATTGGGTGAGGCGTACCAAACTGCAATGTTCAACAACGCCTCCATTACTGCTTGGGAAATGCAATGTAGATCTTATTCAAAGATCATTGTGTACAGAGGGGAAATGAAGTGGTTAGATAGTCTATCCATGACTCCTCAGTAGCTAGACTATGAGAGCAACTTGCAATATACGTTCACAACATTCTTTGGAGGTGTCCATGGCCAACTTAGGTTAGGAAATTGTTGACGGGCATAGATTGCATCGAGCAAGTAGGCGGACATGAAGAATCTTGCTTGTTTATCCTTGGGCAGACACCCAACATTTGATACATGCACTTTCAACTGAAGAGCCAACATATTAGACCAGTTGAAAGGTTTTCCTTCACTTGCCAGTTGATCCTGCATAATAACCCAACTCTGTGGGAAGGTCTCCATACTCTCTTGGCCATAAAAGTGACATGGAAAGATGACCAAGAGTTGGTAAGCCTTCTTGAGTGTCTTTCACTTGTAGATCTGGTTGGGGGTCATCCTAAACTTTGATGGCTCCCTTACCCAGTGCTTCAATATGACTATTGTGGTTGTGCTGCTATTGGGAATGTAGAATGGTGCATCCATCATCTTCACCAGTTGCAGAAAATTATACATCAAGTGATAATATTCCACCTTGAAGGTAGCAACCTCTACTCCACTGCACTACTTAGTATCATTGTCTCAGGATTAGTGTGTGAGACAATCTAGTGGATCATGTCTATGCATGGGAATACGAGATACCTTCATGCAACCTTGTAGAAACTTGACTTATGAATGTTGAGATAGACCTATTGGTTCTGTAGATTCTCCTCAAAGATGCCTATGAATAAGTTATTGATGTCTTTCCATGTGATCTTGATGCATTTATTAATGAATAGATGTGTGTCTGCATAAATGGGCAAGCTCATAGACACCTGTTCAACCACATCTCCAGTACTGCTTTTAGCTATGTCCTTTGATCCAGCTCTCTTGGAGGCGATGTTACTTATACTTTTGAGAATGTTCTCGATACCTGTCATACCTAGAGATAGAGAAGGCACTCATGGGGAGCCAATGTCAGTTGAAAACATAAATCAACTCGAGAATCAATCATGCAACAAATTGGGTGATTGTTGGTCAATATTATGCAGCATTGACTCTGAGGGTTGGGAGACTTTCAACTAGAACTTTGGATTTCATAGTCCTAGCTGCCAGTGAGGCCTACTGCTGACTAGAAACGCACAATGCACAGTCTAGAGAGGCTGACTATGGACTAGAACTACACAATGTGCAGTTTAGTCAAGCTGGGTTGCTAGCTAGAACTATGCATTGTGTAGTCCTAGTGGGCAGGACTGGGCACTGCCTCCTAGGATTGCGCAGAGCATAGCTGAGAGCTAGTGTTTGGTAGCCTTTTCACAATTCCTGGAGGCAAGGTAGAGCCTTGAATTTTTGGAATGTGCAGTGGGTGACGGGAGAAGCAAGATCTGGGCCAAGGAAGCCCAGATCTACCCAAGGGAAACTTGAAAGCAAGAAGGATTGAATGAGTATGCAAAGATGATGCAGATCTAAGTGGATAGGCATGCATGAAATCTAAGCAAGTGCAGAAATTAGTCAAATGAAAAAACAATAAAATTCACGAAGAGAGTCACCACAACGATGAATGCCAGTGCAGAAACAGGGTCATGCATGCAACACTAAGGAAATGCAATGCAAAACTTGAAATAATTCTTATAAAAGTTAAAATACATTGGAACGCCAGTAGTCGTTCACTAAAACAAGGAAAACAACACTCGCACAAGCCAAGAAATCAAAAGGAATAGAAAAAGTGGCAAAAGACATGAAAATCAAAACTTACCCAGAAAAGTTGTGCCGATGGTGCCGAAGGTTCCTAGATGCCTCGAGAGTGCCATAACTCCAAGATTGAATGTGAAGAATGAGATCTGGGGCATCCATTAAATACATTTGTTATATTTAGGGTTTATGACATGCATGCCCCAAATCTAGGAAAAAGTGACACTTGGTAGGAAGTTTCTAAAATCGACTTTGCATGTAATTCCCAACTACTAAAAATAGATCCTTAAAATCTAGGGATGCTTTTTCAGGAAAAGATTCCATGCGTGCAAGGAATAATTGTGTTTTTATGGAGGAAACCGAGTAACCTACCGGCACATGCAATGGAAAACAATTGAAGGAAATCCTCTGCATTTCTTTTACGCTGAGTGGTCAAGGCTGGCTGGCCTACTCTGCACAATTTTCCAAAGCAAGGTAGGTTAGCTTGCTCTGTGAAATTTTCCAGAGCATGGTTGGTTGGCTTGCTCTCGGCAATTTTCTAAAGAAAGGTTGGTTGGCTTTCTATGTGCAATTTTTGAGCGCAGGTTAGTTGTTGGGTTGCTCTCGGCAATTCTTGAGTGCAAGGCAGCTACCCTCTAGGATGACACAGTTTTCCCAGACAACTCAATATCGGTTGTGAACCAAGCTGTTGGGTCAACTTTTGGTTAGTCAACAGAATGATTAAGTGAACACACATTGTTAATTGAAAAATAAAATCGAAAGAAACACAAGTACCTGAGTAGTGCAAGATGGCTACTAAGATTTCTAGGAGGGAGGCTTCAAAATGAAGTGAAGGAAAAATTTTGGAGGGTGGTTGTAGCCACTACAACATTGGTGACACATTGGTAGAACTCCAGCTCTCTACAAGGACCTTGTTTCGTGAAAAGTGATTCTAACTCCTCTAGAAGTATTTTTCGATTCTTTGATTGTCATGACTTCAACATTAAGCTTGAGTTAAAGATATATCTCCATTCGCTTAATCAGTTAACACACATACCAAGCCAAGTTAATTGAACTGTTACAATTAGGGATGAGTGGTATATTGGTGCATAAGTAATATAAATGTCAGAGTCTTACTTTCATCTCTAGTGCTGCTCTGCTACCAGCAGGCCTTGACATTACCCCAACGGAGTCACGCAGGGACACAAGCATCACTTCACTGCTAAAGAGGCTATTTAGTACCCGGGTGGAGTTACTTGCATCACCTCTCTTCGTAGGAATCCTTTCTTTTCTTTTGCCTTATTTTCTTTTTCTTTTTAATTTTTTTTTATTCGTCAAAGAACTTTGCATAGGAACTTATTTATTTCAGAGGCGGAAGAGGGGTCCCGACTTATTGAGAATAGAAGAGGTTGTCCCTTCAGAGAAGTATGTTATATATACCTCTAAAATACTTATTCAGTTCCCCCCTCACCTTACTCTACATGACTGAGCTAAAAACAGTTAACCCAAAAAAGAAAATCGATTAGAGTAGGTGGTGCTAGTTAAAAGTTCAAGCGTTGTGTTTTCACCAAGACTCGCTCTGAACATAATATATTTTCAATCAGGGTATCATCGACTGAAGAAAAAAATTTCTTCATAAAGAGAGAGGACAACATATAACCAAGTGTTGATAGTTGTACAGGTCCTCTTGCACTTCACCTTGCTTGTCTCGAGAGCCAGACATGGTTTCATGCGAAACTAAACCGATGGGTGAATAACAAGAAAAAAAACAAGCAAGAAAAGATTAGAAGTAAAAGAAAGAAAACTAAGTAAGCAAGCAAGCATGCAACACAAACAAGAAAGAAAAGCAAACATGAAAACAAAGAAAACACTACTCCTACTCCTAAAATAAACAATGGATGGGTCTATTCACATAAATTGATATTTCCAATGCAGCCACTGATGCATTGGTTGGGCCATGTTGGTGAAGGCCTAGTTAACAAGAAAGAAAAGCACATAAACCAACAACACGAAAGATAAAATAGTGAATACCAACATGCTCTGAGTTTAAATGCATCCAAAGGATAGAAAAGAGTAAAATCACAAGATAAGCATTCTATAGACATATCATGGTGATGCCACACACTGTGCATGGATTATAAGAATGTACACTCTTTTGACCATGACAAAGGAGAAAACATGAAAAATAAAACAACTTACATTTCGTAAGAGTGCTCGTTGTGTATGATTCCTCTAATGCATAGGCGATGGAATCATGTGATTCAGGTGGACGATGTGAAATCTGTGAACTAGATTGATCTTCAATGTAAATAGGAGAGTGATGAGGAGCCTTGGGTGTTTCAATAAATTTCTGATTTGAAGTGGAATCGACCTCAAGACAACGAGGACCTAACAGAACCATAAGCTCAGGCTGAAGTGCCGTGAAAGCTTGAGGGGTTTCCACTTCATTAGCAGGTAGATCATCAAATATTGGCAGCTTAGAAATATCAACAGTGAATGAATTAACATCATGATCAAATGAAGGAGTAAAGAGATCACGCCATGATCATAAAAATCGATATGTTCATCGACATTCTCATGATCTGACGAATCATACAAAAGGGTTGATAAAAAACAAGAATGTTCACCCTCCGAGTTTCTAGAAAGAAAAGATGATAGATTGGGAGGATTAGAAAGAAAGAAATGTCCTCTCTGCAATGAGATGAAAAAATGACATCCTCATTGTTATGTGAATAATGGGGAGTAAAAACACCTAGGGATGAATTTTCACAAGACAAATCAGAAATGGAAGAGTCACAAAAGATGTCAGGAAATTGCAAATGAGGTGCGGACAGAAGGAGGTCATCTTTCGTCATGGGTTATTCTTCATATTCCCACACATATCATAAATGACAGTGCAGGTTGGCTACTCAACACTAACTACATCGAAAAACTGATTCTCATGAACATTGAATGTAGAGTATGGAACGGGAGAACACAACATAGTGCAATCCGAAGGATCAAAGGAACCAGGGGACAGAGGTTGAGAAGACAAGAAATCATGACAACCAATAGGCTTTCAAGCCAAATCTGCATCGATATTCATAGCAGGTGAGGTTGGAGGATGTGACAGTTCAATAGATGTGTGCGCACCTTCTCCCACCTTGCACTGTGGAGATAGAGTTGTTTGATGAGTTGTAGATGGAGGGTCACTTGTGACAACAACCTTGTCAATCTGAGATTTTACATCTCTAACACTGAGGTATGTTGGGAGGGGTTCAAATGATTTTAAAATATGTAGATTTTCATATATGTGAAGAAGATACTGAAATCTTTCATCGAAAAATTTCCAATCAATTTCATCTTTAGGAATTTGAAATGAAAGATTACGAAAGAGTTTGTGAAATTGCTCAATGGATTCTTCAGGTGCTTTCCGTAATTTCAGATTTTTTTTTATTGAGTGATCTACAATTGAATCGATAGAAAGCACATGCCAACTCTCTGATCAATTGATCAAAAGAGTGAATAGATGTTGCAGGAAATGTGACACATCATTGTAGTGTGTTCCCTTGAAACGTGAATGCAAACAACTAGTAGGAAATGTGATCCTCATGGATTTCATTCCTTTCACAGAAACCCATGAAGGCAACATTGTGTGTAAGAAAGGTTGCTTTGCCTTCACCATCATTCAAGTTACATGAAAAGTCATTGAAGACATCCCCCGACACTTCAAAATCACATCTGTGAGATAGACATGTTGGAGTTTGGATTGTGATGTTAGTCATGAATGATGTGCAAAGATTCGAAACAGACTTTGAGGATTCAATTTTTCATCTGGCCCTCCTTCTATAATTTTGATGGTGCTAGACCTGCAAACATGTCAAGGGATCTCCCCGGTAAGAAGTCCCAACTAAACCTCAGACCATTTGGAGTAGGAGTCCCAACAGTGGGTAGTAAAACTATGCCTTGACTGTGATAGTGTGCATAGGTAAACAAGATATCTTTCTCTAAAGCAAGTGTGTGACCTTGCAATGATTCAAGTGAGATGCATGGGGGTTCTAACACACGGAGGGGGAAAATAAGTGTATCCCTTAGAAGCCTGTCATAGTATGCAGCCTGAAAGGAACACACGAGTTGAATGACATCACAAGCTGGAAAGAAGAATAGTCTACAATCCGAAGTGATGGATTAAACCGACAACAAGATTTCAACCAGATTCATACAATGGTATACAAAATAGTTCATACACAAATGTGTAAGTTAAACAACATACATTTATAAAGTAACCAGAATAGTCAAACTATAATAACAACATATGCATGAAGACGTGTTGGCTCTAGTATATTATATAAAGTGAAAGTTCCATCCATACATACAACTATGATAGCCACTAGCCCCAATAGTGGAACATGACAGTCAACACTGCCTACTCCTCTAAAGAGATGTACTCGTTTTGCACTATCGAGAAGCCAAGGCTCGTCAAAATACTCTCAAAGCCCTCTCTAAGCAATCCCTAGCAAAATATTGGCTCCCAAAAGCCCATTCTATGAGTTATGAGATTCTATTTATAACAAAGGGTGGGGTGACCCTTAACATTCCCCTTTGTGACTCTTGGACTACCCTCATGAATGTTCAAATTCATTACATATAACTCTTTACATTACATATGGCTGCTTTCATTCCACTAATGACACTTGGAATTTCACTTTCCATCATGTTTACAATAATAATTCATTTTCCACATATACCCATGTGGGACAAAAATAGGCTTGAGTCAGCTAGATAAGACAACACTAAGACTCAGACGGTTGTGGATAGACCAACTCGTCAACCTCCTCTCCACGATCTTCGGTGAAAACCTAATTCCAAGCTTGGTATTTCACAATGGTCTTTGCATGTTGAGTAGGTAAATCCTCTGTGTAGAAAGAGACGATCCCTCTATCCCAATGAGTGGGTCTAGCAACAAACAAGACAATCTACAAGACATTGTCCCTGACTGTAATTGAAATTAAAGAAGAGGAAGTAGACCTACCTCATTCTAATGCTATGATGCACTCCAATGTTGAAGATCTTAATTGATCACTCTCTCAAGCTCAATCCTCACTTCTCATGGCGTTTGAATACCTGCACAAGAGACCAAAAACACAAAAAATAATAAAAGTGAAACCAACATAATCCAAATGTAATCCACTTGATAGATCAAGGAGCATTAAGATAAATGAAGCATCACCACAAATAGTTATGGAAAGTGAACCAATAGTTGTATATATTAATTAAAAAAAGAGGAAGCATACAACCCAGGCCTTGATGTTGGAAGCCCTCCTTGAGTGAATGTCCAAGTCCAAGCTAAAGCTCTTCAAGCACTCCTCTAAGCCAAAATGAATAGCATGTAAGCACTATCTCAACATAAAGGTGAAAATAATTAGAGGCCAATCATTTGGGAATGGAGGGAAATGGATTTATGGGCATGGAGAGGGAGTTAGGATCTCACCAGAGATAGGGCAAGGTCCTCATCTCAAGCAGGAATATCATATGGATAACATCAAAGGGTAATATTGGGAGAATTTGACCACATCAATAATGAACATCATCCAGCTCACTATTCTGAAAGCCTCTAAATCACGAAGCTTCTCCTCCACTTTGGAAAACTTTCCTTTTAGGGTTCAACATGAGTATCCAAGAAAAATATGTGCTGGAAGCGCGAGGCTCATATGGTGCAACCTGCCATCAGCACGAGAGGGCAATGTCATAGCCGCACTGACCCAGAAATTAGGTTTTGAGCTCATTTTTCTCAAGAAAGGTTGAAGGCAACTTTTCATTAGTTCTTCAGGGAGGATCTGGACTGCATATCAAGATGGGTACACTGCATGGTTGTCAGGGTTTTGGCATTCTAGGGTATGACACAGGGAAGTGCAGGAGGTATGACAAAATACTGTGTAATAGATGCCCACTAAATCATGAAGGTAGAACAGGGAGTGATGGTTGAGATTCTTTATGAGATAGTGCAAGGACTAGAACAAACACCGTCAAGAGCCCTGCAAATCAAGGATGAATCAAGAACCCTGCAAATCAAGGATGAATATACATATACATATATGATACCTCTATCATATATATCAAAACATCAATACACGGTATGGATGCAACCATCCAGATAGAAAGGACCATGTGAAAATATCCACAGTATGGGCACAACCATCCGAATGAAAATGATCATTTGCAAGTGTAAGATCCATGCGACTTGAGTGATATGTAACAAAACTTAGGGTCTTGTGCTCCATCCCACCTTATCAAAGTACAAATTCTAAAATGTGAATGAATGTGTCAAAGTATAACATGATAGAAAAGCACCTGATTACCAGCCAACGATGTGAACTATTAAGAGGCACGAGAGAAACCACCAATAATGACAATGGTTCTCAAGGTATGACAGTAAATATGTGAATGTGAAAATGAATCTGAAGTCGAACACTCATGGAATCATCTGATCAAAGGTCAATGATGAAAACTTGTCATCAAATGTGAAGAACTTGCCATTAAGGCATGCAAACTCTAAGGTATTGAAAGGGATTTTCTAAATCATCTTCCTGGATAATGAGGTGAAGTTGACAGGAAATGACTCGTTGAAGGAGGGCCATAATGATTCCTTCATCATTGACATGAAACAAGGAATAAAGTGGAATAAATGAGTATGATCGAGAACTGTTTCAAAAGGTCAGACAAGATATAGGTAGTAAACTGCAGATATGACTTCTCTTGAACATATCGATGACATGACTCTGGAGTGTTGGCATTATGACACAGGTGTTTTCCTTGATAGAAACTCACTCAAAGGTTTGCTCAGATTTGATAAAAGGAATCTCACAGTGTAACAGGTCAATTAAGAGGTAATAGGGCATCGGTATAGAAGAACATGAAGTTGGAACAAATGTCTATTGATCATAATCAAGAAGTTGAAGGAAAAGGATGTTTTCAGATAGTTGGAGCTATATACATAGGTTCACCTTGTAAAAACAATGTATACACGTAGGTTCACATAACAAAAAGAGCATATACGTATGCACGCACTTTCACAAGAGGAACAACGAGTATGGGTTGGAAAATCAAGGAAATTCAAGAGTAAAGGATACCAAGGGTCAATACAATGATATTATCCCATAATATTGAGCAGAGTAATGACTATTCGATCCCTTCCAAGAATACCACAGGCCCTAAGAGTGGTATTGGTCTGAGGTATTGAGGAAGGTAAAAACTATATAATGAGGAGAAGATCAAAGGGACAAGTGTGCAAGTGAAAGGGTTTCTCAGCAATACTTCTATCGGAAGTATATTTGATGTTGTAGGGGCTATGATTATGATATAATATGAAATATTTTGTGCACCTTGAATTCAATGTTGGATCAGGGTCATGAGACCTAAAATGACTTATTATTGAATGATCTGATATTGGTTGGGATAGATCTTATTGCTTACACATGTTTTATTCTTTAAATGTCATGATATGGGTATGTCTAAAGTCTAGAATAACACCGAAGTTGTGAGTTAATATTTGTAGATCTATACGCTGGTTCACCTTGGTAAAGGCATGTGTGCACACAGATTCAACTCTTCCAAGTAGCGTATGAAAAATAAAATCCTATTATTCAGAAATGACTGATCTATTTGATCACCACTATTGTTTTACTATTGTTTATCAATAAAGCCTTCTTAGATCTGGATGTAAAACTGAATGCATGAGGAGTTTGTGACTGATTGATTGATTGATTAAGTGAGAAGTGTTATATATGATGTTGAATATCTAGATCTCAGCAAATTGATAGTAGATGTTCATAATATTATTAGTTGGTACATATATGACTCATAGGTTGTTATGATTCAGTAGTTTTGAAGGTATACGCAGGTTTTGTTGAAGGAAGTACCGTATACATGCAAGTTGGGTTCAATAAAGTAGCATATGCATTCTGATGTATGATTTTTGAGGTTCTAGTTAGTTCTTAATGATGATGTAGGTTTCTGGGTTCAGCACAGTGTTCTGCTGACAGTGATTAGATTGTTCAAATTAACTGATTGTTGGTTGATGCAGTTTGAGTTTCAAAGTTTCTGATGGGTCCAGTAAGAAAATTTGATGAAACAAGGCCTTCATATTGTATTGTTGTGTACCAGGAGCATCCAGTCTGAAAATTAATGAAACATGGTCTTTGAAGGAAGAGAGAAGGTTGTATCCTTCTATAGGTTGGCACTCACGTACTGGTAAACACATCACCTAGTGCAAGAACTAGGAGATTGTAGCTCCTTTCCAGCAGAAGTTAGAAAACAAGAGAAGGTTGTAGCCTTTTGTAGGTGGGTGCCTACGTACTGGTATGAGTCTGCACTAGTACATGGTTGTAAAAAAATCTTATCTATATTAAAATAAGACAAAGATGACAGAAGCAGGTGGTTTTTCTCCTGCATTGGGTGTCCACCTTAAATCTTGGTGTTCATGCGTGTTGTTTATGTGTGATGGTTTATAATGTCATTAATACACATAGTTACTGTTTAATAAGATATTGATGCACTGATTAAAGATCAGCACATGATAAATTGACTAAATCATAAGTTCTTTGGTTATACGCTGGTTTCCTTAATCACAGTTGCGTACACACACAAGCACACTTTACTTAAGTAGCGTATATAAATCTGTTTGGAAATTGAAAAGCTATTAAATTGCAAATACTGATTCACCCCCCCTCTCAGCATTATTTCCAACAATTGGTATCAGAGTAGGTCCTTCAGAAGAATATTGATTGCTTGAAGGGAGATATTTCAAGATGAACAATCACGAAGTCATGGGATCTATCAGAACACCAATTTTCAATGGGAACAACTTGGTATATTGGAAAATAAGAACCAGAGCTTATCTTCAATCACTTGGAGCTGTTGTTTTGGAAATTGTGGAAGGAGGATATCAGTTTCCAACAACAATACCTACAGATACAGTAGGTAAGAAGTTATACGAAACCAATGCCAAAGTAGTCAATACTTTATTAGGAAGTCTGTCAGAAGTAGAATTTGTCAAAGTCATGCAATTCTAGATAGATAAAGAGATATAGGACAAAATCATTCAGAGCTATAAAGGAGACTCCCAGGTAAAACATGCTAAGCTTCAAACTCTCAGAATTCAGTATGAAACTCTTAAGATGCATAGTGGTGAAAGTATTTCTAGTTGCTTTTTACGTATATATGAGATTTTTAATTGTATGAGGAATCTGGGTGAAGAGATAAAGGAGGCTACTTTAGTAGAGAAAATTTTGAGATCTTTGTCTTCTAAATTTGAGTCAAAAGTATCTGCCATAGAAGAAAAGCAAGATCTTCAATATATTACTATGGTTCAACTTCATGAAATTCTAATTGCCTTTGAAATGAGGAAAGGAGGTCCATTAGATATGAGAGAATCCACTTTCAAAGCTTCAACAAAGGGAAAAGAAACATAAGAGCACAATAAATTAGGATATATTTGAGAAGAAGAATATGAGGCAAACTTTGTCAAGAAACTTCAACGGGGTTCCGGAAGATTCAGAGGTAAGCTATCA
Organism: Pinus taeda; assembly: GCA_000404065.3. Taxonomy (NCBI): domain Eukaryota; kingdom Viridiplantae; phylum Streptophyta; class Pinopsida; order Pinales; family Pinaceae; genus Pinus; species Pinus taeda. Next base: position 103,987 of record APFE031497830.1, read on the forward strand.
TTCAAATGCTTTGCTTGTTGTAGATTTGGCCATTTTGCTTTCAAATGTCCTCATAAAGATAAATATGAAAAGGGAAAGGAATATTCAAAAGGAAATAGAAAACAGGTTGTTAATAGAATAATTTATTATACCCATGAAGATAGTGATGGTTTATCTAATAATGATGAAGATGAAACTGAACAAGATTATAAACTACTCATGGCTTATGACAATGACGATTTTTTGGATGCCTTAGAAGAGGAAGACTTTCTTGAATAAATAAAAAAAACTTGAAATATGTTCAGAAGAAAATGATATTATCATAGACACGTTGACACATCAACTCACTAAAAGAGAAAATCACAATGAAAAACTAGAATGTGAAGTTTTGGGTCTAAGAAAAGAACTTGAGAAGACAAAATCTCTTAATCTTAGATATGCTAAAGGGTCATAAAATGTAAATGAAATCATTAAATTTCAACATTCTCCTCTTATAAATACAGGTCTTGGATATACTAAAGAATCATCCCAATCACAAAAGTCTTTAGCCTCCACCAGAAGCTATCTTGATGCAACAAACACTAGTGAAGAATATGTCAATCATCAGAAAAATCCTAAAAGTACTCATCAGGTAAATCATGCTGAATTTACTCCAAGGGTAAACATCAATAGAAGCATCAACCAATAGGTAAACAATTCCAAAATATTCTATGACCACAACAACTTATTTAATGGACAATGTTTTTCATGCCATAACTTTGGGCATAAGGTTGCTCAATGTGTTGCTTACAAAACCATCATGACTAGAGAAGCACGAAATCAAAGGAGCATAATAGGAATCAAGAAAAGTTACTATAATAACCTTTCTCCTCTTGAATATGAAATTGAATGTTCGTTTTGTAATAACTTTGGTCATGAAGAATCTGAATGCAGGAGAAAATTTCGGCCAGCACTTCAAAAGGAGCAAACAAAATCAAATTCCAATATATGGAGAAAGAAGGAATTTCAATTAGAAAGATGTGGCATAGATCTAATTGCAGAAGGACAAGAGAACCAATGGGACATCGAAAGCGGATGCTCCAAACACATGACAGGTGATAAAGAGAAACTTCATTCATATAATTTTTTAGAAAAGGAAAAGAATGTCTCCTTTGGAAATGACACACCAGATGTGATTAAAGGTAAAGTTTCTGTTTATTTGAAAGATAAGGTTAAATCTGGAAATGTCATGTATGTAGATGGTTTAAATCATAACTTGTTAAGTGTCAGCCAAATGTGTGATCAAGGAAATGAAGTTGTGTTTCGATCAAACAGATGTGTGGTTCGTGAGATTGATATAGGAAAGATAGTTATCAAAGGTAAAAGAATTTTAAACAATTTATCCATACTCAAAGGAGGAAAAAAACAATGTTATCTAAGAAAAACATATGAAATTGGTTATGGCACAGAAGGTTGGGGCATCTAAGATTTTCTCAAATAAGATATCCGTCCTCTTCTAGATATCAACATTCCAGATGCCCCAACCTTCTGTGCCATAACCAATTTCATATGTTTTTCATAGATAACATTGTTTTTTTCCTCCTTTGAGTATGGATAAATTGTTTAAAATTCTTTTACCTTTGATAACTATCTTTCCTATATCAATCTCACGAACCACACATCTGTTTGATCAAAACACAACTTCATTTCCTTGATCACACATTTGATTGACACTTAACAAGTTATGATTTAAACCATATACATACATAACATTCCATATTTAACCTTATCTTTCAAATAATCAGAACCTTTACCTTTAATCACATCTGGTGTGTCATTTCCAAAGGAGACATTCTTTTCCTTTTCTAAAACATTATATGAATGAAGTTCCTCTTTATCACCTGTCATGTATTTGGAGCATCCGCTGTCGATGTCCCATTGATTCTGTTGTCCTTCTGCAATTATATCTATGCCACATCTTTCTAATTGAAATTCCTTCTTTCTCCATATCTTGGAATTTGATTTTGTTTGCTCCTTTTGAAGTGTTGGCCAAATTTTCTCCTGCATTCAGATTCTTCATTACCAAAGTTATTACAAAACGAACATTAAATTTCATATTCAAGAGGAGAAAGGTTATTATAGTAACTTTTCTTGATTCCTATTATGCTCCTTTGATTTCGTGCTTCTCTAGTCATGATGGTTTTGTAAGCAACACATTAAGCAACCTTATGCCCAAAGTTATGGCATGAAAAACATTGTCCATTAAAGAAGTTGTTGTGGTCATAGAATATTTTGGAATTGTTTACCTATTGGTTGATGCTTCTATTGATGTTTACCCTTGGAGTAAATTGAGCATGATTTACCTGATGAGTACTTTTAGGCTTTTGCTGATGATTGACATATTGTTCACTAGTCTTTTTACATCAAGATAGCTTCTGGTGGGGGCTAACAACTTTTGTGATGGGGATGATTCTTTAGTATATCCAAGACCTGTCTTTATAAGAGGATAATGTTGAACTTTAATGATTTCATTTACATTTTATGACCCTTTAGCATATCTAATATTAAGAGATTTTGTCTTCTCAAGTTCTTTTCTTAGACCCAAAACTTCACATTCTAGTTTTTCATTGTGATTTTCTCTTTCACTGAGTTGATGTGTCAACGTGTCTATGATAATATTCTTTTCTTCTGAACATATTTTAAGTTTTTTTATTTCTTCAAGAAAGTCTTCCTCTTCTAAGGCATCCAAAAAATCGTCATTGTCATAAGCCATGAGTAGTTTATAATCTTGTTCAGTTTCATCTTCATCACTATTAGATAAACCATCACTATATTCATGGGTATAATAAATTATTCTACCAACAACCTGTTTTCTATTTCCTTTTGAATATTCCTTTCCCTTTTCATATTTATCTTTATGAGGACATTTCGGAAGCAAAATGGCCAACTCTACAACAAGCAAAGCATTTGAATGATATCTTACCTTTGAATCTTCCGGAACCCTGTTGAAGTTTCTTGACAAAGTTGGCCTCATATTCTTCTTCTCAAATATATCCTAATTCATTGTTCTCTTACTTTTCTTTTCCCTTTGTTGAAGCTTTGAAAGTGGATTCTCTCATATCTAATGGACCTCCTTTCCTCATTTCAAAGGCAGTTAGAATTTCATGAAGTTGAACCATAGTAATATATTGAAGATCTTGCTTTTCTTCTTGTTGAAGGTGGTCCGTCCTCTTCCAGATATCAACATTCCAAGAAATACCATATTAAAACCATGTCAAGTTGGTAAGATAACTAGAGTTCATCTCATTGAAAAAGAAGGATCAGCAAGTAAGCCTCTTGAAATCATCCATATTGATTTGTGTGGACCAATAAGTAAAATGTCACCTCGTGGAGAAGAATACTTTATTTTATTCATTGATGGCTTTTCTAGAATGTGTTTGATAGGTCTACTAAAGCATAAAGATGAAACATTTGAAAAGTTTAAAGCCTTCAAAGCTTTAGTTGAAAATGAATCAGATTGAAAAATCAAATGTCTCAGATTTGATCGAGGGGGAGAATTCATATCAAATGAATTCTTTGATTTTCATGAACAACATGGAATAAAAAGGTAATTCTCAGTCAACAGAACTCCTCAAAAAAATGGCGTAGTGGAAAGAATGAACATAACAGTTCAACAAATGGCTTGAGCTATGTTTTATGAATCTGTAACTCCTGCAACCTTTTGGGTTGAAGCTACATTTGTTGTTGCGACTATTCTCAATAAAGCTAATGTTCAGGTAAATAGTGATCAAAATCCATGTGAACTCTGGTATGGTAAGCCTCCTACTGCAAAACACTTTAGATTTTTTGGAAGTAAATATTTCACCAAAAGGACTGATGAATAACTTGGTAAGTTTGAACCCAAAGCCTATGAAGGAATTCTTCTTGGTTATTCATCCAGAAGTAAAGAATACAATTGTATAATAAAATACTTCAGAAAATTGTTGAATGCATTGATGTAGTAATTGATGAAGCATGCAAAAATAAAAAACAAATGAAATCAACAAAGGAATATGACAATGAGGAAGACGGTGAATCCTTTCCCGTATCAAATCAAAATGATATAGAGGAAGAAACCAATGAAGCACCAAAAGAAGATACAATAGATATGGAAAAGACTCCATCCAGTATGTTCAAAATAATCATCCAAAATCTCAAACTCTAGGAGACAAATGGTCTGGAGTACAGACAAGAAGAACTCTGATGGGTACCTCTAGTTATCTAGCATTACTATCCTCCATATAACCACAGAATGTAAATGAATCTAGTAAAGATGAATGTTGGGTTAAGGCCATGCATGAAGAACTTGACCAAATTGAAAAGAATGATACTTTGGAATTAGTTCCTAGACCTCATGATAAAAATATTATAGGAACAAATTGGATATTTAAGAATAAAATGAATGAAAATGGAAAGGTTATTAGAAACAAAGCAAGACTTATTTGTAAAGGGTATGCTCAACAACAAGGTATATACTTTGAAGAAACTTTTTCACCTATTGACAAACTTGAAGCCATAAGAATGTTTCTTACTCTTTCTAGTTTTTGAAAATTCAAAGTATATCAAATGGATGTAAAATCAACTTTTCTTAATGGAGATTTATAAGAAGAAGTCTATATTGAGAAACCAGAAGGATTCATTCTAGGAAAGGATGCAAAACTTGTATGCAAGATAAAAAAAAGCTCTTTATGGACTGAAAAACGCTCCGAGGGCTTGGTATTATCACCTTGACAAATATGTACAACAACAAGGGTTCACAAAAGGTTCTACAGACAACAACTTATATACAAATATTGAAAATGATAAACTACTAATTATTGTTGTTTATGTTGATGATATCATCTTTGGTAGCAATGAAGAATCTATGACTCAAAACTTTGCCTCGGTTATGCATCAATAATTTGAAATGCCCTTACTTGGTAAACTTAATTATTTTCTTGGTCTACAAGTACAACAAACAAAATATGGTATTTTTGTTTCACAAACTAAATATCTCAAGAAGATTTTGAAGAAGCACATAATGGAAGATTCTAAAACAGTATGTACTCCAATGGTGACATGATGTAGTCTCAATTCTAATGATGAATCACTTGTAGTGAACCAACCAACATACAAATCTATGATTGGAATTATGCTTTATCTAATAGGTACCAGACCTAATATCATGCATGCAGTAGGAATTGTTGGAAGGTTCCAAGAAAATCCAAAGGATTCACATCTTCAGGCAATAAAAAGAATATTCAAATATCTTCAAGGAACTCAAGACTTTGGTCTGTGGTATCCTAAAGAAACATATCTCACTCTTCATGCATATACAAATGCATATTGGGTAGGAAATGTTGATGATTTAAAAAGCACTAGTGGAGGTGCATTCTATATGGGATCAGGGTTAGTGTCTTGGTTCAGCAAGAAACAAAGTTTGATTGCCTTATCTATAGTTGAAGCAGAATATGTAGATGTTGCATCTTGCTGAACACAACTACTTTGGATGATGCAAACATTTCCAGACAGTCAAATCACATGTACTCCACCCATTTATATTCTATGTGATAATACAAGTGCAATCGGTATTTCAAAAAATCTAGTCATGCACTCCATGACCAAGAACATACCCATTAAGTACCATTTTCTACGAGAAAAAGTGCTTGAACAAAAGGTTAAATTTGAGCATGTTCCCTCCAAAGAACATGTTGTTGATATATTCACCAAACTGCTTCCTAGAGCAACATTTGAATATCTCAAACAAAAATTGGGAGTAGTTTCTGCATCATCCTACTATTAAATCCAGATTTTTAGAAGAAGGTTCGTATACGCAGTTTTCATGATGGATAGTCTCATCTATACGTTAGTTTCTCTAGCTGCAGGAGTGTATATGTTTTTATGATAGAAAAACAGTGGGTCAAACTCTAATATGGGTGCTCAATCCGATCTTTATGATTACAGTTTGTTGATATGCTTTGTTTATTGATTTTTATCTGATTGATGAAGATGCCTTGATGAATAATTTGTTGACAATGCATAGGTAGCATAGGCTCAGGGGGAGCATTAGCCTTCACAAAAATTCTACATTGTTTGCATTATGGTTGCTGACTTCTACTATGGTTCAAATATGTATATCAATTTTTGCATAAGTCATGTATAGATCTAGGGTGTTATATGTCTCCTTGTATCATAGTCTATTTTTTGAGTCCTATTGGACATATGATGTAATTTGTATCCCCACTATGCATGGGATAGATGATGTAATAATTGATGTATTTCAATCATGTATAAACAATTGGTATATCCCCACTTGGCTGGGTGGATGAGTCAAATTTGGTGTATCCCCACTTGGTTGGGTGATTGATGTATGCTGATTCATTGGTCTTAGGGAGGTCATACTCACTTAGTTCATTTATAGAGTCATGTTATTATTTTGAAACATATCTTTGAAAAAATTTCATGTACTTAGGGGGAGCATGAACATCATAGTGTATCTCAAAGGGGGAGACTACCTTGGTTTGCCCGTTGCCCTTGATGTCAAAGGGGGAGAGTATTTTGGTGTTGTTTGATATCTCTAACAGTTTCTACAGGTTGCAGTAATCAACACCAATATGGTTGCCATCAAGTCCAAATGGGGGAGATTGTTGGCATTATGATATAGGTGTTGTCCTTGATAACAACTCACTCACAAGTCTGCTCAAATTTGATAAAAGGAAACTCATAGTGTAACAGGTCAATTAAGAGGTAATAGGGCACCGGTACAGAAGAACAAGAAGCTGGAACAAAGGTCTATTGATCAGAATCAAGAAGTTGAAGGAAAATGGTGTTTACAGATAATTTAAGTTGTATACGTAGGTACACCTTATAAAAACAATGTATACATGCAGGTTCACATAACAAAAAGAGCATATACGTATGCATGCACTTTCACAAGAGTAAAAGCACGTATGGGTTGGAAAATCAAGGAAATTCAAGAGTAAAGGATACCAAGGGTCAATACCATGGTATTAGCACACAATATTGAGCGGAGTAACAACTATTTGATCTCGTCCAAGAATACCACAGGTCTTAGGTGTGGTTTTGGTCCGAGGTATTATGGAAGGCCAAAACTATACAAGGAGTAGAAGATAAAAGGGCCAAGTGTGAAACTGAAAGGGTTTCTCAAGAATACTTCTATCGGAAGTATATTTGATGTTGTAGGGGATACGATTATGATATAATTTGAAATATTTTGTGCACCTTGAATTCAATGTTGGATCAAGATCATGAGACTTGAAATGACTTATCATTGAGTGTTATGATATTGGTTGGGTTAGATCTGATTTCTTACACATGTTTTATTCTTTAAATGTCATGATCTGAGTATGTCTAAAGTCTGGAATAGCAACGAAGTTGTGAGTTAATATTTTTACATCTATACATTAGTTTGCCTTAGTAAAGGTGCGTGCACATGTAGGTTCAACTCTTCCAAGTAGCGTATGCAAACGAAAAGCCTATTGTTCAAAAATGATTGATCTATATGATCACTGCTACTGTTTTACTTCTGTCTACCAATTAAGTCTTCTTAGATCTGAATGTAAAACTGAATGCATAAGGAGTTTGTGCCTGATTGATTGATTGATTAAGTGAGAAGGGTTATCTTTGATGCTGACGGTCTAGATCTTTGCAAATTGACAGTAGATGTTCAAAATATTATTGGTTGGTACAGATTTGATTCCGAAGTTGTTATGATTTAGTAGTTCTGAAGGTATATGTAGGTTTTGTTAAACGAAGTAGCGTATACACACAAGTTGGGTTCAGTAAAGTAGCGTACGCATTCTGATGTATGATTTTTGAGGTTGCGGCTGGTTTTGAATGATGATTTAAGTTTCTGGGTTCAACATACTGTTCTGGTGACAATGATATGATTATTTAGATTAACTGATTGTTGGTTGATTCAGTTTGAGTTTCAAAGTTTCTGATGGGTCCAGTATGAAAATTTGATGAAACGAGGCCTTCATATTGTATTTTTCTGTACAGGAGCATCTAGTTTGAAAATTAATCAAACGTGGTCCCTGGAGGAAGAGAGAAGGTTGTAGCCTTTTGTAGGCTGACACCTAGGTACTAGTAAACACATCTGCTAGTGCAAGAACTAGGAGGCTGTAACTCCCTTCCATTAGAAGCTGGAAAAAGAGAGAAGGTTGTAGCCTTCTGTAGGTGGATGCCTACATATTGGTATGAGTCTGCACCAGTACAATATTGTAAACAAAGTTTCTTTATATTAAAAGAAGAAAAATACGACAAAAACAGGTGGTTTTTCTCCTGCATTGGGTTTCCACCTTAGATCTTGGTGTTCATGTGTGTTGTTTATGTGTGATGGTTTATTATGTTATTGCTGCACATAGTTACTGTATATTAAGATATTGATGCATTGATTAAAGATAAACACATGATAAATTGACTAAAATCATAAGTTCTTTGGGTATACGTTGGTTTCCTTAATCATAGTTGCATACACACACAATTTCACTTCACTGGAGTAACACATATAAACCTGTTTGGGAATTGAAAATTTATTGAATTGCAAATACTGATTCACCTCCCCTCTCAGCATTATTTCCAACTTGAAGCGTGGCAAAATTTGACTTAACATGAGACCAAGGGTCATGATGACGAAGTGGAATAGTCAGATAAGAGGAAAAATGGACCACCTAAACTAGGAAGGACAAGTGACTGAATGAGGATATCCTGAACCTCACACAAGAAATAGATGAGTGTCATGTTCAAGAGCGACATGCTACCTATATGAGGGATGTTTCCCTTTCACTTTTTGCCCACTATTTCTAGTGAGTACCCCAATTGTTTTTAATCACAAGCTTGAAGGGGATAAAATATTCTTGTTGTATAAGTTCATTCTTTGAATGAATCCATCCTAGTAAGTTTTACGAGTCTTAGGAAGGAGAAACTCGGTCTCGTCATGTTGACAAGTCCTGTGTTGTTTAAGTTTTACGAGTCTGATAGAGCTGAAACTTGACATCTTTTTCATGTTTATAGAGTTTGGAAAAGGAGCATAAAATAAAACTACAATGGTCCCTTTTTGTAAATCATATCTTGAACCCGAAAAGGTAGAAAACAATATCCAAGAGAACCTCCTATCCATGTTCAACTAAGGTGTTCCTTTTCGTACAATAGTCTATCTCAGTCTAAAAAAGGGTTAAGATTATACTAAGTAGACATAATTTCATTTAATTTAACAAGTTTGAAACCACAAGTACTCAGAAATCTTTTTATTTTTCGAGAGTTAGAAAAAAGCTTGACGGTGACTCTGCCTGGAATAACAAGTGGTATAAAAGGATATAAATTGCTTCTGGTCATGATGGAACTACTCAAAACATGTAAAGGTCAAGAGGCTAGCTAATAAGAGCACTCATTTCAAATGTCCCCCAAGCAAGGGTAAAACAACCAAGTGAAAGCCTATGATCAACCAAAGAGATGGTGATTATGGAATGAAACAACCAAAGCTCATCTATCAAAAAGAAGCTGACAAAATGATAATCACGAAAGGTAAACTAGGAATGGTTTCATTTTTACACAAGATTGAAACATGGGAAACTATGCTCGAGTATACTTGAAGATGGTTTCATTTTTTCACAAGCTTGAAACAAAAACAAACTATACTTGGGTTTGGTTTCATTTTTACACAAGCTTGAAACAGAAACAAACTATGCTTGGGTTTGGTTTCATTTTTACACAAGATTGAAACAAAGCTAACTATGATTGGGTTTGGTTTCATTTTTACACAAGCTTGAAACAAAGATAAAATATGCTTGAGATAAGTTTGCATGACCCCAACATAATGACTCAATTCGAAGTACATGCGCCCCAAATTTCATTGCATTCACATAAGTAGACTACTAGTTACTAACAAGTGGATGGAATGAAGGTTCACTTATGAGATCAAGTGAAAGACTCGATGAGGGTTTTATGAGATCTAATCAAAGATGTGAATTGGAAGGGGATTTTTTTCATTCTTAATGAGATTGACATGGGAAAAGAACCATGCTCATGGGAATCTATTTCATTTTTTAACGAGATTGACATGGTAAAAGAATTATCCTCATAGCACCTATTTCATTTTTTAACGAGGTTGACATAGTAAAAGAACTATACTCATGGAGAACTATTTCATTTTTTAACATGGACGACATAGTAAAAGAACTATCCTCATGGCCTGTACTTCATTTTTTAACGATCTTGAAACAAGACAAGGAACTCTACTCCAAGCCCTTGATCAAAGATCAAAAGAGGCCATGGCTTCCAAGAGGTTCTCATCAAATGAGAGAACAACACTCTGGAAGGGATACATGTCCATGGATCCAAATGAAAAATTGGGCTCAAACTCCCTGAGTACATGGTGTACTACATTACCTACTAGATCATCAGTAGATGTGGGCATGGAACAAGTGCCTATGTAATTAACCTGTGGCGGGGGTGATACCTCTTGCATATAAGAACCATTTAGGGATGATGGTTGATTGGGAGTTGATTCAAAACCAATGAATGTAAGTTGATCAATGATCACAATGCTTCCTTCATTTGGGAAACACATCACTCAAAAGATGGAAGAGAGAAGAGCCCCCATGACATAAACGTAGTCATAGCCAAGGAGTATATTAAAATCCAACAGGTCTTCGACAACCATCACATCTATATAGATAATATTTCCTCCCAAAGTAATAGGTAACTTAGAAAGGATCCCTAATGGTGTTGACAATGCAACAAGATGATGGAGCTTAGTGAAAAGAAGTCGCCTTCACTAAGTGGGCCCGCAGGCTATTTTTGGCGCGAAGTCTATTTTTAGACATCTGGATCATGGTCTATGAGTTGCAGGATGCTATTTGTGGATGATTGGTCATGTTGGTAAAAATAGATGGACTTCTATTTTTAAACATATGGGTAGAGTCTATTTTTAGACTGCCAGGCTAAAAATAGAACAGTCGAATATTATTAGCTCTTAATAATATTTGGACTATAAACATTATCTTATTCTCTTGGAGCACTTCAGTTTGAGCTACATATGTGGCACATGCAACTTCCAAAAGGAAATACGCTTTTCTTATGGGTTACTTGAGCTATTGCATGAAGGAATTTAGTTATAACTCAAGTGATTAAGTTTGGTGGAGTTGAATGAAGAGTTGATGGAGTTGTGTTCAGTTTGACTTAGTTGAACTAGTTGTATTTAGTCTAACTAACAAATACACTAGTGATGAGTGATGTGAATTAGTTATTAATTAATTCACTAACTATTAACTCATGAATCAATTGAGGAATACATCAGTTAACTCAGTGCATGGACAGTTTAGTGGAGACAAGTGTTAGAGATGAGTGAAAGGG